>CM074723.1:474250121-474332621 GCA_037306005.1 Rhinophrynus dorsalis | reverse complement strand
ACAGTGATACACAGACACATGTACAAACACACACATATACAGGGGGACACACAGTGATAGACAACACACATACATACACACAAATACATACACACACATTCACTGACATACACACACACACACATGCACTGACATACACAAACAGTGACACACAGATACATACATACAGTTTGAGCAGTGTAAGTAACATACCTCCCAACATTTCAAATGGCCAAAGAGGGAGACTTGTGTTTTAGGTGGTACTACTGGGGGCGTGGCTGGTGATGTATTTTAGATAATTTTTAACCCTTTGAATGCCAGGGGGTAATCAATGCATTGCATCCCCTCTGACATTGAAATGGTTAAGTTACTCTTTCTGTAAGTGAATGATTTAGAAGAAGATGAAAGTATTTTTTGCACAGACTAATTTAACAGAAATATAAAGAAGTTTATACCCACATGGAATAATCTGATATACTTGTATATACACCACACAGTGTGATCTCCTAAATTAAGTGACCGGATCTCACCTTTAACCGGGGACACATAGGAAATAGTCATTTTTCAGTATTTCACTGAAATCAATGCAGTCCTGCAGTATGCATTTTTCCTATGCGTCCCCGGTTAAAGCTGAGGTCTGGTCAGCCTATCCTAAATAGAGGAGCAGAGGGATTTGGTCTCAAACAGGGACTGTCCCTCCTATACTGTATAGTGCCAGTCCTTATACACAGACTGTATACTATACAATGCCAGACCATATATAAATAGTTTGTCATACATGCTATACAGTGAGCTATGTACAGCATGGAGATGATTGCAGAAACTGGCACCTCTACTTACAGACAGACTGACAAACAGTCTGCTCTCTTTCTCTCTCTTTGTGCAATATATAAATACAGTCACACCCATGTCTCTGCCACTTACCAGCTCAGCTGAAGTCCTGCTCTGCACTGCCTGATCATGTCTCTGCCGTTGTTCCATTTTCCCAGCTTCTCTGTGCAAGTCAGCTCCCCAGTATCCTGCCTGCTGATTGGTTAGAAACCAGCTCACTTGTAGTAATTGTCAGGCCTGTGCAGGCTCACAGACAGGGAATGAAGAAGCTGCATAATACAGACTGGACCATGGCCTTCCAGCTGTAGCTTGAGCATAGTCCCCATCATCCTCAGCTGCTCAGCGTGCATGCGTGTGTGTGTGTGTCTCTGTATGAGTGTGTGTATATGTGTGTATGTGTCTGCCAGTGTGTGGGGGGCATGTGTGTGTGTCTGTGGTGTAGGAGTGAGTGGCAGCCATTTTTTTTCAGGCTTAGATAGTGGTGGGCGGGCTGGATAGTGGGGGCGGGCCAAAAATCACAACCCCATTGAATCACCCAATGGGAGCAGTAATCCTCTTTACTGCCACCCCTGGGCATACATATATAGATTATGATTGGAGCTAGCTGAATTGTCCATGTTCTTGATTTTCTAGAAATGTTTCTGAGCTGTGTTGATAAAAGGGACCTCAGATGTTTATTGCCCATAAGTATTGGTGAGTGTTTCCTTAGAATCAGACACATATTTCTTCCTGCTAAACTGCATCTAGTGATATATGGAATTCATGGTTTCTTGTCCCTGATTTTACTCTTTTTGTACTCAAATAGTGATCTTTCATAATTTTTGAAGATCTAGGCCCACGGTTTGTTTGTTTGAAGCCAGGGATTTGGCTTATTCTTCAGTATTGTTGTGGCTAAGCTTCTGGAAAAGTCCATAGGTTATGATATTAAGCCAGTCTGGATGATGCATGCTGGATGCCTCAAAATAACTATTTGTGTCAGCTGTTTTATAGTGTGTTTTGGTGATAATCCTGTTTTCTGTATTAGAAGTTAGTCTCAAATTGAGAAATGGTACAGATTATTTGCTATACTGGATTGTGACGTTTAATCCTAAATTATTTTTAATGAGAGTTTGAAGGAAGGCTTCCCAACATTTTCAAATGATAAAGCGGTCATCAGCGTAGCCGTATAGAGGATGAAGCAACCCCACAACTCTGTTATAGATGTGTTTATCCCATCTGGTGCAAACCTGCGGCTCTGGCTGACTAATCCCTCCGTGTATGACCAGGCTTGCCTGACCATCCTATCTGGTGCTGCCCGTTGGCTCTGTCTGGCTTGTCTCAGTAGTGCCTCCCTCCTGCTAACATCCAGCTGGCGCAGACCTGGGGCTCTGGTAGACTTTCTCCTATACTGACTGCAAGCGTGAGTCCGGTATTAGACCTCAGTGGTCCTGACTGTAGTCGTGAGTCAGTGATCAGCTCCTAGCTAAGTTGACTGCAGGCGTGAGTCAGCTTTTCTCCTACTAGACTGACAGCAGGCGTGTGTTAGCGTTTTCCATTGTCAATGGTCAGTGTCTCCCATCTAGTTCCAGTCCTTGTTCCAGTGAAGACCCTCTGTGGCGGATCCGGTTCATGTTTCAGTTTGAGTCCCAGTGGTGAAGATCAGAGGGGTTCCTGTTCCTGCTCCAGCCTTAGTTTCTGTAGAGACTTCCAGTGGCTCCGGCCTAGTCTTAGCAGTTTGGTCCAGTCTAGGCTGCCTACTATTCCTGATAGCAGTGTGTGCTTATCTGCCGACCTTCTGCCTGTTCCTATTGTCTCGTATTTTACCTTGTTCCGTGCTTTATAAAGGTGATTTATAATTACATTCTGACTTCTGAGTCCTCTGGGTTTTTGTGACAGAACATGTATGTCCATAGTCCTTAAGGCGATAGATATTGAGGTGAATGTGCAACAAAGTTTCAGTCCTAACTCATGCACTGGAATATTTTTTTGTTTTTTTTATTTTTTTTAAAAAGTCAGAAAGTACAGGTCACTTTACAAAGTCAAGTGAATAAACATCATATAAGTATGAAACATACATGTCATAAGGAGAGGGTATGATCCCAAAAATAAACACAGACACATATTTTTTGGAGATAACAGGCCACAGTTTTATTATACTGTTTTCAATCACATCATTATTATTGGTCTTATTAGCCATAATAATCATTAATTATTAATCTATCACTAATTGACAGTTCTTGCCAATCCACATTCCTTGAAACCAAGCATGTCCAAATTGCATGGGCTCATTCTATAATTATTCAGTGCTACAGCTGACCCCCAATTTTCATCAGCATGTTGCAGCTGACTCCACCATTCACCAGCACTTATAGCTGACTCCTAAGGTGGCCAATGGGGAGTCAGCTGTAGGTGCTGACCTAAGTCAGGGACAAACTCCCAAAGGGCTTCCACCTGAGGATAACTTTACCACATCAGTTAACGATCTCTGAAAACCGTGAAAGAACTATCCACCTAGCAGTGACAACACAAACAAACCATAATAGGGAGGGAGTGATGTTTCTCCTTGCCCTCTCTTCCCCAAGCAACCTGTCCCCAGCCCCTAATAAGCCCTCTTTGTTAACTCCTCCCTTAACACACACACACTTCCTGTTTAGGCCAACTCTCCCCACGACATGCTTTTCCTCCCTGCTTTTCCATCCACGGAAGTCTCAATTCGAAGTAAGTTTACAAGTGATGAAATGCAAGCTGAACGTTATCTGCTAATTAACTGTGCTATATAATGGTCCTTTGGACATGATAAATGACACCCTTTGATACAAAATAGGAATGACATTAACTTTGAAAACCATAAGGAACTATAGGTTAGTAATACTGAATAGCTGTATGGGGACAATCGAGTTTGATGGACAGCCTCAGGCAGAGGAGTATAGTAGGGAACAGCGTTTGTCCTATAGTCTTAGGGAGAATCGTGAAGATGGGTCTGTTCTCAGCTGCTGATTAGACATTCATTTGAGTGTTAGAAATGTAGTTTTTCTATGGAATTCGAATAGGGTCAAACGTAGACATTATTCATAGTGCTTTAGATCGAGTTTCTTCTCAGTCACAAATATGTGATATTGTATTGATCCAGTGGGAAAATGAAAATGGGCTTGTTCCTTTATAATTGAGAGATATCAACACTTTGGTAGAATTTGTCATGTGAAATAATTGTCGTTTTTTTTTTAGATTTGTGTATGAGAATATTTGGTAGGAATTTTAAGTGTAAGAGGTAAATTAAGGGATCCAGTGGGGTATAATCTGAAGAAACTCTCTACTTATAGCCTGAACATGGAAAAAAGGTTTGAGAAGATGCCACATCTACCAGCTATGATAAGTAAAACTGCAGCGGGGAGGGATAGTACTGATACTAAATAGACACAGCTTTTGAGTGTGATACCATTGGGTCATTTAATTGAAACATTGCCCTCTTTAGTGTTAACATCAGTTGCTCATTTAATTAAGTTTCAATTACTTTGAAGCCACTTCTGGTTGTTCACGGAAGTTCCAAGCTCACCCTTCCAAACCTGTAGGAATTATGGTTTGTGGAATTGTGTGTTAAGGATTTTTTATAGTTTTCAGCAGACCTTAGACTTTACCTGCATTTTGGAAATTAAAATTTTCAGTTGGGTAGATCTTCTTCTAAGAGACATCGTGCAGACCAATGAGAGCAGCAGCAGTGACACAACTAACCATAGTTCCCATACAAGTCTGATGAAGGCATAAGGCTTGAGTCAACAGTTAAGGAATTTATAGTATGTAAGTTGCATGATTCCCTGGAGTAAAATGCACAAGAAGCCATTCCAGAAGGAAAATCAGTATTACATTTTCTGGAGAGGTTATTTGGTGGAAAAGGAGCTAGACTGCAGGTTTTGCATGTAAATGAGGTTGTTATATACATATATACACACAAACATACATGCATACTAAAAATGCATATACAGTTACATATTGTTTTTAGATATAAAGAAGCAGTTATTTTTAACTATTTTAGACTGTGAGAAGATCTGATTTTTTCGGGTAGGTTACTCCAGACTTTCAGAGTTCTGAAGGAGAAGGCAGATCGACCGGCTTTTTTCTTGGATTGTGATATACGATGTGAGCTGTTAGCATTGAAGTGGAGGTTATAGTTAGTATGGAGATCTGGAGTGAGCATACTGCTCAGGTAGTGTGGAATAGTCAGTGAGTTGTTAGCAGTGGAGGTTAAAGTTAGTATGGAGATCTGGAGTGAGCATACTGCTCAGGTAGTGTGGAATAGTCAGTGAGTTGTTAGTAGTGGAGTGGAGGTTATAGTTAGTATGGAAATCTGGAGTTATAATACTACTCAGGTAGTGTGGAATAGTCAGTGAGTTGTTAGTAGTGGAGCGGAGGGTATAGTTAGTATAGAGATCTGGAGTGATCATACTGCTCAGGTAATGTGGAATAGTCAGTGAGTTGTTAGTAGTGGAGTGGAGGTTATAGTTAGTATGAAGATCTGGAGTGATCATACTGCTCAGGTAGCGTGGACTTGTCACTGAGTTGTTAGCAGTGGAGCAGAGGTTATAGAAAGTGTGGAGAGCTGGAGTGATCATACTACTCAGGTAGTGTGGAATAGTCAGTGAGTTGTTAGTAGCAGAGGTTATAGTTAGTATGGAGATCTGGAGTGATCATACAGCTCAAGTAGTGTGGATAGTCAGTGAGTTGTTAGCAGTGGAGCAAAGGTTATAGTTAGTATGGAGATCTGGAGTGATCATACTGCTCAGGCAGTGTGGAATAGTCAGTGAGTTGTTAGTAGTGGAGGTTATAGTTAGTATGGAGATCTGGAGTGATCATACTGCTCAGGTAGTGTGGAATAGTCAGTGAGTTGTTAGCAGTGGAGGTTATAGTTAGTATGCAGATCTGGAGTGATCATACCACTCAGGTAGTGTGGAATAGTCAGTGAGTTGTTAGAGTGGAGGTTATAGTTAGTATGGAGATCTGGAGTGATCATACTGCTCAGGTAGTGTGGAATAGTCAGTCAGTTGTTAGCAGGGGAGCAGAGGTTATAGTTAGTATGGAGAGCTGGAGTGATCATACTGCTCAGGTATTGTGGAATAGTCAGTGAGTTGTTAGCAGTAGAGTGTAGGTTATAGTTAGTATGGAGATCTGGAGTGATCATACTGCTCAGGTAGTGTGGAATAGTCAGTGAGTTGTTAGCAGTGGAGGTTATAGTTAGTATGCAGATCTGGAGTGATCATACCACTCAGGTAGTGTGGAATAGTCAGTGAGTTGTTAGAGTGGAGGTTATAGTTAGTATGGAGATCTGAAGTGATCATACTGCTCAGGTAGTGTGGAATAGTTAGTCAGTTGTTAGCAGGGGAGCAGAGGTTATAGTTAGTATGGAGAGCTGGAGTGATCATACTGCTCAGGTAGTGTGGAATAGTCAGTGAGTTGTTAGCAGTGGAGGTTATAGTTAGTATGGAGATCTGGAGTGATCAAACTGCTCAGGTAGTGTGGAATAGTCAGTGAGTTGTTAGTAGTGGAGGTTATAGTTAGTATGGAGATCTGGAGTGATCATACTGCTCAGGTTGTCTGGTAGCTTTCTTGAGAAGTGGTTATAAACCAGGCAAGAAAGGTAAAGGGCATGTCTAGATTTGAATGTCAGCAAATTTAGTTCTTCATACATATCACAATGATGGGTAGTGTAATTACATTGGAGTATAAAGCGGCATAATGAGTTATACAGTGTCAAGTTTAGCAAGATAGATTTGGGGCACAAGAACATATACTACGCCCCCATAGTCTATTACTGGCATTATCATCTATTGTACAATACGTTTTCTTACAAGAGGACTTTTTTTTACAGTCAATCTACAGAAATTTTCAGTACAGACTACTGAAACATCACACCTAGTGGTTAGTTTTATACAATCATTTTTATTAACCCTTTGAGTGCCTGAAGGGCGTGCAATATATTGTCTAGAAAAAGGCTTATAGTATATATTTAAATTCACAAAAAAATTTACTGTAACTTTAAATCAAAAGTAATTTCTATTTTTTAGTTTCTCAGAATCACTCCATTTCACTTTAGTGTACCAGTGACATTGTCTTTTCATTTGTTATTAAAGGGGAACTACCACCCCGCAATAACTTAACCTTCATTCATTCTTCATCTGGTGACTAGCTGCTTAGTAGCGCTAGTCGCCAGAAATATTACCTGGTTCTGAAGATTTCTCCATTTTACCGATGCTCACAGGAGCAGGAAGCACGGACATCTTGTCATAGTGACGTCCGTGCGCCTGCGCTGTCAGTCCCTTTCGGAGCCACTTGGCTCCAAAAGGGACTGACAGCGCAGGTGCACGGACATCACTGTGACGAGATGTCCGTGCTTCCTGCTCCTGTGAGCCTCAGGAAAATGGCAAAAACTTTGGAACCAGGTAATATTTCTGGCGACTAGCGCTACTAAGCAGCTAGTCACCAGATGAAGACTGCATTCATGTACAGTTATTGCGGGGTGGTAGTTCCCCTTTAATACAAAAATGTGTGAAAGAGGATTTATAGATGAAACAAGATATTCACGGATTTGCTCTTGATGTCCCTTGTTCATTGTATAATAGCTGAGTACGGCATCTTCTCCTAAGGTTCAACATCTAAAATATGAGAACAAATGAAGTATTTTTTTGTTAATAAATTGCCATTATACTGCTCAGATGGATATTTGTATACACACAAATGAGTACTGTTTGCTGGAAAACAAATTCCCACAGATGTGACGTTCCGCTCACCCACAAAATACGTTTCTTAATGTGCTTGATCAAATAGGAAATGTGTGAGGTGTCATTGTAGGTCAAGTTAAGATATAAGAAGTTTTCTCTTTTGTCTACCAGACAAGGCAGTTTTTACATCCTACGGATAAGTCTCTGACAGAGGTCATGGTCTCTGTAATGACTTGTGCAAAACTGATTTCCCTGTTTTCACTTTTACACAAAAAAGGAAAGAAATTTCATCAAGAACATGGGACATTTTAATGGGGATTCAGGTTCTGAAAAGACCTCAAACTTCATTTGACTGTCATATTTAACCAAACAGTCTGGTAACGCTCTGTAAAACAGAGAATTGCTGGGCTCCTGGGAATGGAAGGAGCTAAAAGGAAAATTAACACATCGTAATAAGTATCTACTTTCTTTACTATTTCCAGAACATCCTAATGACCTCTAGACTGTTCTCCTTGCTCCTTGGTTCAAGAGATAAAGGGGGGGATGCACTAAGGAGTGATAAAGAGGTGATTATGTGGAGATAACTTCTCCAGTGATCTCACTTCTCCACTTCCTATGTTATTGTATAGAGCCAATGAACTAAATGCACCAAAGCTGGTTCCCTAGGCTAATATAGGAACCGGAGAAGTGATATCACTGGAGAAGTCATCTCCGCTTTATCACCTCTTTATCACACCTTAGTGAATCTCTCCAGATGACTTCTCCAGTGATATCACCTCTCCAGTTCCTATGTTAGTCTATGGAGACAATAGGGTTGCCACCCAGCTGGTATTTTACCGGCACAGCCGGTAATTATCACTACTGAGCCAGTGCCGGTATAACCTCTATACCGGCAACTGAAAAGCTGGTATTACTGCGCATGAACTCCTTTGCCCCGCTTCCCACTATGCCCAGGCCACTTCGGCAGCCTTTAATGATGTCACTAACTCACTGTCACTCTCTAAGCCCTCCCTCACTCACTCAGCCGCGTCTTAGTGAGTGGTGGTGAGATGCCAGTCATCATCATGCTGTACTGCTCGTGTGCGTCGCACACTTTATATGGGCATGTATGCTTCGCAGTACAGCGTACCCCACCGTTGCCTGGTTGCAAGTGCCTCCAGTGACCAGTGGTGCAATCCCGTGTGTGACGAGTCCTGAGTCCCGAGTAAGTGCTCATTGTGCTTAGCTTTAGCTGCCTAGTGCTGTGCTGCAGCACGTGTACTCGTCGCTGTTATCTGTGCAGAAATCCTGTAACTTTACAATGGTGATCTGCAGTCTTCCTCCCATTGAGTTTCATGCTCTTTACAATCCCTCTCACTCTGAGTTCTCATGCTCCCTGTCCCACAACTTATATTGTCTTTTTCTTTGCATTGTGTAGCACTTGGTATTTCTGACCTCTTCTGTCCCATCGACCACAAATGTTCTTCCCCAGTTCAGTTTTGTCACTTACTCACTGATCGTGCCCTACTTGCTTTATTCTTTCGCCATCAATCGATGTAATGTTGCCCTGACCATCACATACTCTGCCATTACTTTTCCCATTATCACTTTGTACCCCTCCGTCTTGAATCTCTATGTAACCGTGTATCATAAGAATCCTCCTAGAAGATAAGCATAGGCCACAAATAAGATGTTTAGGGCGGTGGGGCTGCTTGAAAGGGGCTGGAGTTTTGGCTAGGAGATAGGTGTCCTTTGATTAGGAGGGCTAGTTATGCAAATTAGAAAAGAAGAATAGTTTGGGATCCATTGTAGGTAGGTGCACAGCCACCATTGAGTTAGTTAGCTCTTTTCCACTCATTGACATCACTTACTCTTTTCTCTCAGACACAAAAATAGAAGATAGACGGCACCCCCCAAAGAAAAATATATGTATATAATATTATTATTATTATGAGTTAAGAGTGGCTCTACTCATCATCACAGACAAGAAATAGCCCAATAAAGAAACGAAGGCTCAGCACTACTATAGGCGGAAAAAACAGGAAATTAAATGAAGGCTCAGCACTACTAAGAGCAGAAAAAATAAGAAATGAAATGAAGGGTTAGCGCTACTATAAGTGTAAAAAATAAGAAATAAAATGAAGGCTTAGTGCTACTATAAGTGAAAAAAATAAGAAATAAAATGAAGGCTCAGCGCTACTAGAAGTGGAAAAAATAAGAAATGAAATGAAGGCTTAGCACTACTATAAGTGGAAAAAATAAGAAATGAAATGAAGGCTCAGCACTACTATAAGTAGAAAAAATAAGAAATTAAACGAAGGGTTAGCGCTACTATAAGTGGAAAAAATAAGTAATGAAACAAAGGCTTAGCACTACTTTAAGTGGAAAAAATAAGAAATGAAATGACGGCTTAGCACTATTATAGCGCTACTATAAGTGGAAAAAATAAGAAATGAAATGAAGGCTCAGTGCTACTATAAGTGGAAAATATAAGAAATTAAATAAAGGCTCCGCGCTAATTTAAGTGGAAAAAATAAGAAGTGAAATGAAGGCTTAGCGCTACTATAAGTGGAAAAAATAAGAAATGAAGGCTCAGCACTACTATAAGTATAAAAAATAAGAAATTAAATGAAGGCTTAGCGCTACTATAAGCAGAAAAAATAAGAAATGAAATGAAGGGTTAGTGCTACTATATGTGGAAAAAATAGGAAATGAAATGAAGGCTTAGCGCTACTATAAATAGAAAAATTAAGAAATGAAATGAAGGCTCAGTGCTACTATAAGTGGAAAGAATAAGAAATGAAATGAAGGCTTAGCGCTACTAAAAGTAGAAAAAATAAGAAATTAAACGAAGGCTTAGCGCTACTAAAAGTGGAAAAAATAAGAAATTAAACGAAGGCTTAGTGCTACTGTAAGTGGAAAAAATAAATGAAATGAAGGCTTAGCGCTACTGTAAGTGGAAAAAATAAGAAATGAAATGAAGGCTCAGCACGACTATAAGTGGAAAAAATAAGAAACGAAATTAAGACTTAGCGCTACTATAAGTGGAAAAAAATAAGAAATGTATATTTGACCTCCTATTTACATTATAATAAGTAGCACAACTCCTATACCACACATCCTCATATATAAGAAACAAAAATGTCCATCTTATGAAATCCCCTAACATCCATAAGAAGATCTTTATCACTTGAAGATCAATCCAATAAATCACATTGTGCCAGGAGTAGAGAAGACTCACTTTGCTCAGGGCAGAGTCAGTCAAGCAGCAGCATGAGTCACTGGCTCTGAAACAACGTGGACTGGTGTATCATGTGATGTAAGAACACAAATTGCACTTAAAAACTTTTTTTTCAGGTGTTTTGTCCTTTATAATAACTTTTTAAAGCTATAACTTTTTTACCGCTTTTTATAGTGTTAAAGCTTTTTATGGAGTGGAATAAAGAGGGATTTGGTGGGATAACCATGTCAACACGACTACAAATCCCTCTATTAAAAAAGATTTTTATTTACCGTTGAACTAAGCCAAACAGTGGGGAATTATCCATCTATGAGTGTCTATTTTATTTCTAGACCGTAAGAAGTAATGAATAAGTATAGTTCAAACCACTGTTTGGGCTACTACTGTGCTTCAGGATATCCACAGTGCTTTAAGGGAGCTGAGCTCCTGGCACCCGGTACCTGTAGAGAACCTGTGGAGAACAAATGTTGTGACATGAATGAGTTTGATTGGTCAATAGTCTGGCTGCTGCATTTTGTACTGTCTGTAGGCGATGGAGTTCTTTTTCTGGGAGGCCAAAGTAAAGTGCATTACAGTATGTCACCGACAGAGCAGATGAGAAACTGTGTGGTGCTGGCTCAGGTTATGGCGCTAGCGTGCGAAGCTGGAGTGCGGAGCTTGTGAGCGGTGACGGCGTGCCAGGTACTCCTTTGCTGCAGCCGAAGCTGTCTAAAGGTTCTGGTCGCGAAACCAGATTGTTCCACCCTGGTTGAGCCGGGGTGCAACCAGGATAGGAGTACCTAGGAACCGTTGGAAAACCAGGCCAGGAGGACGGGCGAGATACCAAGCAGAGAGAGCTGGACAACAGGAATGGTCAAGCGTAGCCGAAATTCAAGCCAGGAGCGGAGTCTAAGCGTGGTCAGGAGCAGAGCCAAAGGTCAAGCCAGGAATGCTGATCGAGAGTGGTCAGAAGCAGAGCCAAAGGTCAGGCCGGGAATGGAGATCCGGAGTTGTCAGGAGCAGAGCCAAAGGTCAAGCCGGGAACGGAGATCAAGAGTGGTCAGGAGCAGAGCCAAAGGTCAAGCCAGGAATGCTGATCCATCGTAGACAGGCAGACAGAGTGTCACGGTTTGTTAAGACTCTCAGACGTAAGGTTTAGGTAAAAACATAACTTTATTGAAAAGTTAAAGGCAATCCCATAGGGTTTTCATACACATACAAACAATACATAGAAGATAATGACAATAGCAAATAGGTTCTACCGGCCTTGCCAATATACCGGGCAAAGCAACCCAGGCGAGTCTGGAACAAGAGGTTCTACCAATATACCGGGCTGGGCAGCCTAACGGGATACCAGTGTAGTAGGCTCTACCGACCTTGCCAATACCGGGTAAGGCAACCTTAAGATGGAATAGTATGCGGTTCTACCGGCCTTACCAATATACCGGGCAAGGCAGCCTGACGGAATACCAATGAGTAGGCTCTACCGGCCTTGCCAATACCGGGTAAGTCAACCGTAAGGTGGCAACGTAAAAGGTTCTACCGGCCTTACCAATATACCGGACAAGGCAGCCTGACAGGATACCAATGAGTAGGCTCTACCGGCCTTGCCAATACCGGGTAAGGCAACCTTAAGGTGGCAAAGTGAAAGGTTCTACCGGCCTTACCAATATACCGGGCAAGGCAGCCCAAAGGAAGGTGACAACCACAGTGACCTAATAACTGTCAGATGATATTGACAGTAAGATGGAATATAGAGGTTACCAGGTCAAGTGGTTTCACTGTAATCAGAAACTCTTGTGCCCATATACTGTAGGAATCAATGCTGTTAGGACTGGACAGAACACTCGGAACCATCAAGTACCTGACTGCAAGTCAGGGAGTAAACCAGCGCCCTACGTTAGGAACATACAGGCAGAATGAGAGCCGTAAGGCTTAGTGGAGCAAACCAGCGTCCGCACACTGGGACCAACAGACTGTAATGTGAGCCGCAAGGCAAATGGAGCAAACCAGAGTCTGCACGTTGGGACCAACAGACTATAATGTGAGCCGCAAGGCTAATGGAGCGAACCAGCGTCCGCACGCTGGAACCAACAGACTATAATGTGAGCCGCAAGGCTAATGGAGCAAACGCTGGGACCAACAGACTGTAATGAGAGCCGCAAGGCTAATGGAGCGAACCAGCGTCCGCACGCTGGGACCAACGGACTGTAATGTGAGCCGCAAGGCTAATGGAGTAAACCAGCATCCGCACGCTGGAACCAACAGGCTGAATGTGAGCCGCAAGGCTTAGTGAAGCAAACCAGTGTCCGCACGCTGGAACCAACAGGCTGAATGTGAGCCGCAAGGCTTAGTGAAGCAAACCAGCGTCCGCACGCTGGGAACCAACAGGCTGAATGTGAGCCGCAAGGCTTAGTGAAGCAAACCAGTATCCGCACGCTGGAACAAAGAGGCTGAATGTGAGCCGCAAGGCTAGTGGAGCGAACCAGCGTCCGCACGCTGGGAACCAACAGAAGGAAATGTCGCCGAAGTGAATGAAGAACAATGTCGCCACCGATTCAGGAACTGGAAGCAGGAAACAACAGGAACCAGCAGAGAAGATCAACTGGATCAAGCGCGGCCAAGCAGACTGGCAACAGGAGCATCAGCTACTGATGAGAACAACCGGAACCGGACTGGAACTGACAAGCAGGCAGGAACTCGGGAACAGGTGATTCAGGAACTCAGCAACAGGCCCAAACAGCTACTGTAGTAAGGAGGAAGTGGATGCTGTCAAAGACACCACAAAAGGGCAACCAAAGGGTGCCCAGACTGAGTTTAAAAAGGCAATGTGAGGTGGGCTGAAGGCAGACAGCCAATGGGAGCCCCCTACAGGTGATAGACACTGAATTGCAGCAATCACGGGCACCCCCTTTTCAAAGACCCCCTCTGCTAGAATAGGGTCTGGGTTTCTGAGGGTATTTGGCATGAAAAATCCGCAGTAACTTGGGTGGATGAAGGTCCTTACTATCCACCCAAGATCGATCTTCAGGACCATAACCTTTCCAATGCACCAAATACTGTACCCTTCCTCTAAGCCTTCGGGAGTCAATGATACTCTGTACCTCGTATTCCTCCTGACCCTCTACCTCAACAGGCCCTGGCACCACAGGTGTAGTAGTGTAACGGTTGCATACGAGAGGCTTAAGGAGAGACACATGGAAAATATTATGAATGCGCATGGATGCAGGTATGTCCAAAGCATAGGAAACAGGATTAATTTTGCGAATAATTGTGTAAGTCCAATAAACCGAGGTGCCAACTTATTAGATGGGACTTGGAGCTTAAGATTCTTGGAAGAGAGCCATACTCTGTCCCCAACTTGGAAGGAAACCGCTGGAAGCCTTCTGCGATTAGCATAGCGCTGATGGCGCTGAAATGACTGACCCAGTGCCCTCTGAACTTGTGCCCATGTGGAACGGAGTTGCTCGATATGCTCATCCAGAGCTGGAATCTGTTGTGTCTGAAAGGAATCCGGGAGCAGACAGGGTTGGAACCCATAATTGATCAGAAACGGAGAGCTCCCGGATGAAGAGTTGACTGCACAGTTCCTGGCGAACTCTACCCAAGGCAACAAGTCGGCCCAATTGTCATGATGGTCAGTCACGAAACAGCATAGAAACTGTTCCAAACCTTGATTGGCACGTTCAGCGTCCCCATTCGTCTGGGGGTGATACGCAGAGGAGAAGGATAGCTGTATGCCCATCTGTTCGCAAAATGCCCTCCAGAACCTAGACACAAACTGGCTCCCCCTGTCGGACACCAGTACCCTGGGTACTCCATGCAACCGAAACACATCTTTAGCAAACACCATTGCCAATTCTTTAGCTGAGGGAAGGCCACGGAGGGGCACGAAGTGAGCCATTTTAGAAAACCTGTCCACCTCCATCAATATGAAGGAATACCCTCTAGACATGGGCAATTCTCCCATAAAATCAATGGAAACATGAGACCAGGGACGTTCACCGTTAGGTACCGGCTGAAGCAAGCCCACCGGGAGATGTCTAGGGGTTTTAGCACGGGCACAGGTGGCACAGGCATTAGTAAAATCGGCACAATCTGATCTCATAGAAGACCACCAGAATAATTGAGAGAGGGACCATAACAATTGGTCTCTACCAATATGTCCTGCAGCCTTAGAGGAATGGTAAGTTTCAAGTAATCGAGTACGGAATGGTTCAGCGACAAAACATTTGCCCACCGGGGTTTCATGGGGAGCGGAGGCCTGGGAGGCCAGAATTTCTTCCCCTAGTGGTGAAGTGATACTGGTACGTATGGTAGCCAATATTCGATCGGGTTGAATGATAGGTGCTGGTGCTTCTTCTCTGTCAATTTCAGCCTCAAATTGTCTTGACAGAGCATCAGCCCTAACATTCTTGGATCTCGGCAAATACGATACAATGGAATTGAATCGGGACAGGAACAATGCCCATCTGGCCTGGCGAGAGGACAATCTCTTGGCCTCAGAGAGATAAGTCAGATTTTTATGATCCGTCAGGATTAAAACAGGATTTTTAGTGCCTTCAAGTAAGTGACGCCATTCCTTAAGAGCGAGGATAATGGCCAATAATTCTCTGTCCCCTATCTCATAATGGCTTTGAGCTCCGGCCAACTTTTTAGAAAAGAACCCACAGGGTCTGAGTGTTCCACCTTTGATGTGCTGTTGAGAAAGCACTGCCCCAACCCCAATATCTGAGGCGTCAACCTCTAAGGTGAACGGGAGTAATGGGTTGGGGTGGGATAACACAGGAGCATTAGCAAAAGCTACTTTCAGTTTTTCAAAGGCCTCCTCCGCAGCCACTGGCCAGAGAGATGGATTAGCGCCCTTATGCGTGAGGTCCGACAGGGGTTTAACAATGGAAGAGAAGTTCTTAATAAACTTCCTATAATAATTGGCGAAGCCCAGAAATCGCTGGATAGCTTTCAGACTCTTAGGCCTAGGTCATTGTAAGACTGCTGTTAACTTTTCCTTGTCCATGGCAATGCCTTCTTTGCCAATTATGAACCCCAGGAATGGTACACTGGTTCTGTGAAACTCACATTTCTCCAATTTACAGAATAATTTATTTTTACGTAATCGTAGCAATACTTTAGACACATCCTTGATGTGTTGCGACAAGTCTTTGGAGTGAATAAGTATATCGTCAAGGTAGACCACGACACATGACTGTAACATATCTCTGAGAACGTCATTGATCAGTTCTTGAAATACTGCGGGTGCATTACACAGGCCAAATGGCATGACTAGATATTCATAATGCCCAGATCTCGCGTTAAAGGCAGTTTTCCACTCATCACCGGCTCTGATACGTATCAAATTGTATGCACCCTGTAGGTCCAATTTGGTGAAAATCGAGGAACCCTTGAGTCTCTCAAAAAGCTCAGTGATGAGTGGTATCGGATAAGCGTTCTTTGCCATAAGCTTATTTAACCCACGATAATCGATGCATGGTCTCAGTTCGCCATTTTTCTTCTTAACAAAAAAGAACCCGGCCCCAGCCGGAGAGGTAGATTTCCTTATGATCCCTCTATTAAGGGCATCATAGCTTGGTTTTCCTCACAAGACAATGGGTATGTGCGTCCCCTAGGGGCACCGCTCCAGGAGTTAACTCGATGCAACAATCATATGGTCTGTGCTGAGGTAAGGTTCCAGCCTGTCCCTTACTGAAAACATCGCTAAACTGCTGGTATACGTCAGGTAGTGAAGGGGAGGTGCACAAGACCTTAACTGGATGGGTGACGCACTTGTCCATACAGAACTGAGACCAAGCAGAGATTTTGCATTTTTGCCAATCAAATTGTGGATTATACAACTGTAACCAAGGAAAACCCAATATTACGGCATGGTGAGGAGAGTTAATAAGTTGAAACTGCTGCTCTTCTTTATGGAGAGCCCCAATAGTCATGGATAACGGCATAGTTTCAGTTGTAAATTGAGCGGGTTCCAAGGGTCTGCCATCAATTGCTTCAATAGCAAGAGGGGTTTCTCTTTCAATGTGTGGTGCCCCATGTAATTCAGCAAAGGTATTATCCATAAAATACCCAGCTGCACCAGAATCAACCAGGGCCAAAACCTCCACTGAGCGTTGTGCCCAAGATAGTACCACCTGTATGGTGGGTTTTAGTGTGCCCAACACTGGGGACGATTGAACACCACCTAGGGCCTGTCCCCCAAGGTACCCTAGGTGTGATCGTTTCCCAGACGTACCGGACAGGATCTTAGCAAATGCCCATTTTTACCGCAGTACAAACACAACCCTTGCTTCCTGCGATATAGTCTTTCTTCCTTGGTTAGCCTAGTGAAACCTACTTGCATAGGTTCACCTGGTTCCAGTACTGGTTCACTAGGCTTAGATGCCAAGGGAGGAATGGGTGGGCAAAATATGCTACTAGACCCATTATTTTTAGACCGTATTCTACGATCTCTGGCGGTTAATCTCTCACGTATTCTGGAGTCAATTAGAATAACATACTCAATATAATCATCTAGGTCAGTAGGCAAATCATTTGCTGCAATTTCATCTTTAATTTGGTCACTCAGGCCCTGGGCAAAGGCTGCCAACAAAGCCTCATTATTCCACCCTACCTCTGCTGCCAAGGTGCGGAATTCAATGGCATAGTCGACCACCGTGCGCCTGCCCTGTTGTATCTCCATAAGACATTTAGCAGCAGAGGTGGTTCTACCAGGAGGCTCAAACACTCTCAGAAAGGATTGCACAAATTCACTGAAACTCTTAGCGCAAGGTTTAGCATTTTCCCACAATGGGTTAGCCCAAGCCAATGCTCTACCAGTCAGCAGGGATATCATGAACCCAACCTTACTACGGTCATTGGGAAACGCGTGTGCCGTCAATTCCATAAATATTTCAAGTTGGTTGATGAACCCTCTGCAGAGATGAGGGTCACCGTCATACCTTAGCGGCAAGGGTGCAGAAGCCGTTAACCCTTTGACTGCAGCCCCTGAGGGCCTAGTATCACTCTCCGGTGTCTGACTTGGCGAGACCACCGGGCTAGAACCAGACTTGTCAGCAAGTACAGTGCGTTCAAGGATAGTTTGGATTGCAACTGCCAATTGATCCAAACGTTGCTCATGCATATCCATCCTCCAATGGATATTCTGTGTATTACCGTCACTCTTATTGTCTGAGGTCATGGCCCTTTCGTACTGTCACGGTTTGTTAAGACTCTCAGACGTAAGGTTTAGGTAAAAACATAACTTTATTGAAAAGTTAAAGGCAATCCCATAGGGTTTTAATACACATACAAACAATACATAGAAGATAATGACAATAGCAAATAGGTTCTACCTGCCTTGCCAATATACCGGGCAAAGCAACCCAGGCGGGTCTGGAACAAGAGGCTCTACCGGCCCAGCCAATATATCGGGCTGGGCAGCCTAACGGGATACCAGTGTAGTAGGCTCTACCGGCCTTGCCAATACCGGGTAAGGCAACCTTAAGATGGAATAGTATGCGGTTCTACCGGCCTTATCAATATACCGGGCAAGGCAGCCTGACGGAATACCAATGAGTAGGCTCTATCGGCCTTGCCACTACCGGGTAAGGCAACCGTAAGGTGGCAACGTAAAAGGTTCTACCGGCCTTACCAATATACCGGGCAAGGCAGCCTGACGGGATACCAATGAGTAGGCTCTACCGGCCTTGCCAATACCAAGTAAGGCAACCTTAAGGTGGCAAAGTGAAAGGTTCTACCGGCCTTACCAATATACCGAGCAAGGCAGCCCAAAGGAAGGTGACAACCACAGTGACCTAATGACTGTCAGATGATATTGACAGTAAGATGGAATATAGAGGTTACCAGGTCAAGTGGTTTCACAGTAATCAGAAAATCTCGTGCCCATATACTGTAGGAATCAATGCTGTTAGGACTGGACAGCGCACTCAGAACCATCAAGTACCTGACTGCAAGTCAGGGAGTAAACCAGCGCCCTACGTTAGGAACATACAGGCAGAATGAGAGCCGTAAGGCTTAGTGGAGCAAACCAGCGTCCGCACACTGGGACCAACAGACTGTAATGTGAGCTGCAAGGCAAATGGAGCAAACCAACGTCCACACACTGGGACCAACAGACTATAATGTGAGCCGCAAGGCTAATGGAGCGAACCAGCGTCCGCATGTTGGAACCAATAGACTATAATGTGAGCCGCAAGGCTAATGGAGCAAATGCTGGGACCAACAGACTGTAATGAGAGCCGCAAGGCTAATGGAGCGAACCAGCGTCCGCACGCTGGGACCAACAGACTGTAATGTGAGCCGCAAGGCTAATGGAGCAAACCAGCGTCTGCACGCTGGAACCAACAGGCTGAATGTGAGCCGCAAGGCTAGTGGAGCGAACCAGCGTCCGCGCGCTGGGAACCAACAGAAGGAAATGTCACCGAAGTGAATGAAGAACAATGTCGCCACCGATTCAGGAACTGGAAGCAGGAAACAACAGGAACCAGGAGAGAAGATCAACCGGATCAAGTGCGGCCAAGCAGACTGGCAATAGGAACATCAGCTACTGATGAGAACAACTGGAACCGGACTGGAACTGACAAGCAGGGAGAAACTCAGGAACAGGTGATTCAGGAACTCAGCAACAGGCCCAAACAGCTACTGCAGTAAGGAGGAAGTGGATGCTGTCAAAGACACCACGAAAGGGCAACCAAAGGGTGCCCAGACTGAGTTTAAAAAGGCAATGTGAGGCGGGCTGAAGGCAGACAGCCAATGGGAGCCCCCTACAGGTGATAGACACTGAATTGCAGCAATCACGGGCACCGTGATACAGAGGTCCAGAGCCCAGAACCTAGCCAGAAATTAACTTGTGGAACGGGCGCCCTAAGCCTGGGGCAGCTCTTTAAAATACTAGGGCTGACCAATGGACCTGCTGGGAGAGAGGGGCTCAACTGGGAGCTGCACGAGAGAGGAGGACTATAGACAAATAGAACGCCTCGCCGGGCCGGGCGCATGCGCATCCGCCAAGCTGAAGGCAGATGAGACCAGCACATGCGCGACCTGATCGCACAGAGACCTGGAAGAAAGGATGCCGCATGAGAGGGAGAGACGCGGCCAGGGTGAGCAACCGGAACGGTGACACAGTAATCTAGACGAAAAGACACAAATGCATGGATTAATGTTGGCATATCATCTGGTGGATTTAAGTGTTGTATCTTGGCTATGTTTCTTAGATGAAAGAAGGTAGATTTTGTTATGGAAGAGATCTGCTGTTTAAATGACAGTCCAGAGTCAATCATCACTCCAATATTTCGTACCTCTGTTGAACTTATGGGTTCAGAGCCTCCAAGTTCCAGGTCAGTTGGGTGATCCTGAGATATTCTTGTTGCCCGGAGTCCCCTCACCAAGAGTAACTCTGTTTTGTCAGGGTTCACTTTTAGCCAACTAGGATTCATCCACTCCAGGAGGTCTGCTTATCAACTGTTGATGAGGCATGTTGGGTCTTTAGTATCTGGAGCAAATGAGATGTAGAGTTGTGTGTCATCTGCGTAGCAATGATATCTTAGGCTGTGTCGCCTGATTATGTCTCCCAGTGGTAGCAAGTAAATTGCGAATAGCTTGGGGGACAAGATGGAACCTTGTGGAACTCTGCGGTTTCTATCAAGATACCTAAACACTGCTCAGTGTACACGGTAATCTTGCCTTTGAGTGCCTGAGGGATATGCTAGGCATCACTCTGCATTGCAAAAAGTTGGGTACCTCTCTGGCACACAGAGGGTTAATGCTTTCATTGCAGGGTTTCTCCCTATTAATCTCCTCAAAGGGAACACTACCAGATACCCTTTCCTGGCTAATGATGGGCAGTTTATTCACCTGCATATATATTGCTGTACGATCCATTTATTTACCAGTTCACTGACCTGCTTAGATTATTTATCAGTATATATACTGCTGAAATGTTTACTTTACTTATCAGTTTATATGTTGTTGTAATATCCAGTTTAATGCCTTAGCTTCTTGTGACAGTCATGGCACATCATGGAATCCTGCCATCCCAGAATTCATCATGTTAAAAAAAAAAATGTTCCGTGGTTCGTAATGGCCACCCCCCTGCCAGATCGGTCAGCCGTTAACTCCTTAAGGACCCATGACGTTCCAGGATCATCATGGGTAAACTTGTGTTAAAGGGATAGTAATACTTCGTTTTATCTTTATTTTATTTTGTAGGCATTAAAAAAACATGAAGAACGATATAAGTCTTATCTCTCAAACCTTTATGGTTTAAGAGATATTCACAAGCAAAGTATCCCCCCCCCGTTCAGCCAAATCAGAAGGGAGGTGCCCAGGTAGACTGCAGAGAGGGACAATCTTCAATTAAGATAAGGGAAAAAGCTGAAAAACTTGTCAAGGGGGGCAGGGCTTTCATTGTTTTCATACAAAGAAGCTTGTCCCCTTCTGTTATCTGTCTGGTCGTACAACCTGATTCACATCTGAGAAGAGATGGCTTACACTAGGAAAAAGGGGCGGGAGGGGAGACTTTGCTTGTGAATATCTCTTAAACCATAAAGGTCTGAGAGATAAGACTTATATCATTCTTCATGTTTTTTTAATGCCTACAAAATAAAATAAAGTTAAAACAAAGTATTACTATCCCTTTAAGGACCCATGACAGTCCTGGCCACTTGGGGACCCCTGAATCCATTTCACTAAAAAAAAAAAAAAAAAGCTTTGTGGG
The DNA here is from genome assembly GCA_037306005.1 of Rhinophrynus dorsalis. Lineage (NCBI taxonomy): Eukaryota > Metazoa > Chordata > Amphibia > Anura > Rhinophrynidae > Rhinophrynus > Rhinophrynus dorsalis. The sequence goes on along the minus strand of CM074723.1, from coordinate 474,311,194 downwards.
CCTTATCTGCCGGCCGCATGGCAGTTGTTAAGGGGATAATTAATAAATCTGACAGTTTATCAGATTTACCAGTATACATATTATCAATAATATACAGTTTATATACTAATTTTGTCCATTTATTTACCAGTTCATTTTGTTGCGATAATATGGAAGAGCCCCGGGGCCAACAAAAAAAAAATTAAATTTTGGTTTTAAACTCAAAATTTTCACTTTAAAACACAAAATTCTGACTTTCAAAGTTTGACTTTTAAACTCAAAATTCTGACTTTAAAAGACAGATTTCTGGCTTTAAATGTCAAAATTCTGACTTTAAAAGTCAACATTTTGATTTTAAAAGTCAACATTTTAATTTTTTTTTGTTGGCCCCAGGGCTCTTCCATACTATAATGTCCAGTTTATAAAGTAAACTTTACAGATTATTTACCCGTTTACATACTTCAATAATGTCCAGTTTATAAACTAATTTGGATAGCTTCTTTGCCAGGTTATACAAGATAAAATATAGTTACATTTAAGTATTACTATCCCTTTAATATCAAAAATATATATAAAACAGTGGTCTGTTGATTTACCAGTAATGCATAGATTTTATAGTAATTTTTTCAATGTATAGATTTCTGTAGTGTGCAGTTTATTTACTATTTTATATATTGCTGTACTGTGCACTTTATTTACTTAGAACGTTTATCACACTGGAAAATGTATTTCCTCTTTATCAACTCTTTATCCCATCTTAATGCAACTTCCTCTCCACCAGGTGGTGCTGTTCCAGTCACTTACTATGGGGAACCGTAGTCTGTGACACATATTGCATGATAAAAAAATAGCTTTTTTGGACACACGTTGGTTGTTATTTATTATTTAGAACTAGTTTAAAAGACCTCTCCCGGTGGTCCCTCAACTCCAGGCCGGAGACGATTGTACCATCCCAGGCTGGAGCCTGGACCGAATTGGAGTGCCCCACTCCCACTGGCGTAACTATAGGGGTCGCACCCGCGACCGGGCCCGTCGCTCCAGGGGGCCCGGCCGCCCCCTGCGACCCCTCTGCCTGCCGCCTTCGATCTCCGTCTGGCATTGTAGTAATGCAGAGCGCTGGGAGATGACATCATCTCCCAGCACTCTGCATTACTGAAGAGGACCGCGTGGGAGAGCAACACACCTCTCCGGGCTCCTGCCACTCCAGTGAGGTAGGAGATAAGGGCATTTTGGAGAGGGCAAATATAGTCGAAGGGGGGCCCATGGCGCTTCTTGCACCAGGGCCCAAAGGCTTCTAGTTACGCCTCTGCCCACTCCGTATCAGCCGCGGCGTCATCTTGTTTCCTCAGCCGGCACGTTCGGGCAGTCTGCGCATGACTGCGGTTCAGGCAGTCTCTACTGTGTATGACTGCAGCGCGAACAAACATCCTAGCATTTTATTATATAGGATAGCTTCTGAATGACAACTTTCTGAACAATGAGAGTATCTATGTTTTACTCAGCTGGAAAAGATTTACTGCATATGTTGTTTTCATGAAAAATTATTTTCTGCTCCTTTGACTTTAAACCTGCTTGAGTATCAGGGAAATTCCCAGTCCATTCCAGAGCAATGTCTTACACTGGAGAAGTTTAACTCATTTGTTGGAGATTTCTCTACCACTGAAGGAATAAAATTCAATTCTTTAACAGGCCCACATGAATACTCTGTATCACTTCTAAAAAAAAGAAAAAAATGGATAGCTAATGAAATTGTTACAACGTTGCACAAATACAATTATCACATCTTTCAATAATTATTCATCATGAATACCTGTCTGTCTTAGACCCTTTAAGACATTCCAGAAGTCAGTTTCTATATATTTTGTACTTGATTCATGGTCTTTAGTTGCATTTGGTTTGAGGCTTGTGACCGCGCGGCATGCGTTGTCATTCACGTGAAGTCATGCGTTCTCCAGAGAGACGGCAGTGTTACACGTGCCATGACAACAGATGTGACCAGAAATCAACTTATCACTTCAATGTGGGGGAGGTGGGGGCTTGCAGTAATTTTTTAGTGAGTCCCAGAGGCACACAATTAACCCTTTGAATGCCAGAGAGGTACCCAACACATTCTCACTGGCACTCAAAGGATTAACTCTTTCACAAAAGAAAAGGGAGCACTTACGGTGAAAACGATGTGCTCTTTAGGGTACAAACAAAAATGAATATTTGTTTAAAGTGATAGTAATGTCTTTTGAACCACTTACGCACACGGCCATCACTTAAAGCCCGTGGAACATTTTTTTTTACCACCAAAAGATTCCGGAGTCCCCAAATGTCGTGCAGCCGTGCGTGGACCCGGATTTCAGGGACGTACATGTACGTCCTTTGTCATTAAGGGGTTAAAACTAGTTGCCTGAGTCTTCTGTATATTAAAAGGAACATATTGAGATACGTCTAAGCACCTATTTCTTTGTAACTTAAAAGTTATGAAGCACTGAAGATCCACCGCCCGCCCCTTTCTGGCCGCCTCCCATGGAATCTGAGATCTGGTCATGTGACTCGACAGCTGCAGCAAGGGACAAACTTCAGTAAGTATAAGGGAAATCCTGTTCCCCTTGATGAAGGAGAGCAGGATTTCCCTTTGCTTACTGAAGATTGTCCCTCACTGCAGCCGTCCTGACCAGCCTGCAGATTCAGAGTGACATGGAGAGAAGGGGCGGGCGGTGGATCTTAAGTGCTTCATAACTTTTGGACTACAAAGAAGTAAGCGCTTAGACATAGCTCAATACTAGTGTTGAGCGAGCGTGCTCGGCCGATGCTCGGATCGGCTCGAGCATCGCTCTGCTCGGCACATGGCGGTACTCGTCGAGTACCGCCATGTGCTCTCCCACCATGTTCGGGTGGCGGGGATCTGTGCCGGAAGAGGCACAGATCTGAAGACGCTCCGCTGGACCACCAGGGACTGGAGGTACGGGGCATTGTGAGATGAAGGGGGCATTGCGGAGATGAAGGGGGACATTGTGGAAGAGGGCATAGACTCTATGCCCCTCTTCCACAATGTCCCCCTTCATCTCCGCTATGCCCCTCTTCCACAATGTCCCCCTTCATCTCCGCTATGCCCCTCTTCCACAATGTCCCCCTTCATCTCCTCTATGCCATAGAGGAGATGAAGGGGACATTGTGGAAGAGGGGCATAGCGGGAGATGAAGGGGGCATAGCGGAGATGAAGGGGGACATTGCGGAGATGAAGGGGCATTCAGAGATGAAGGGGCATAGCGGAGATGAAGGGGGCATTGACCAGGCACCCTCCCCTCATCAGAGCAGGGGGTGCCTGGTGTAATGCTCGTGTCGCCCCATTCATTTGAATGGGGCTCGGGTGCTCGGCCGAGCACTCGAGCCTCAGGGGGTGCTCGGTCAGAGCACCCGAGCACCCGAGCATCGGGGTGCTCGCTCAACACTACTCAATACATTCCTTTTAATATACAGAAGACTCGGGCAACTCATTTTAAATAGACATTACATAACTTTAACTAGAATTTTTAACACCTTGATTGAGTTGGAGGTGCATTGGTTGGAGAATTCTCTGCCATTCAGGGGGTTAACCCATTACGGACCCATGACGGTCCAGGACCATCATGGGTAGAATCCACTTAAGGACCCATAACAGTCCTGGACCGTCATGGGTTAAATGATAGCAGCGCACCTCCGTGCACGCTGGTATCATTAATTCCAGCTGAGACTGAGAGCTCCGGTACCGGAGAGTTCAGTCTCAGCCACCTTCACTAGTGCCAGGTCATGTGATCGCTGCAGCAACAATCACACGTACCATCATTTGGAATGAATGAGACAGTGTGATTTACACACTGTCTCTGTGTCTCCCCTATGTCTGTCTGTCCCTTACGATCAAAGTAAGGGACAGAGAAGCAGAGAGGAGACACCTAGTGATAAAAAAAATCAGCAGCTGGGGGTATTAACCCCTTCACTGCTGTGCTGGAAGCTGGCTGAATGCAGGTCCATTTTTGACCTGCTCAAATAAACTTTTTTTTTTTTTTTTTTTTTAAAGCACAACACAATTTTTGTTTTACAAAATAAAAATCTTATTTAAAAAAAAAAAACTTGAATTAACAAAACTGGGAGTGTGACTGTTGTGGAGCCATGTAATACATGTATACACACCGCCAAATGTCATCAATAAAAAAGTGGCAAAATAGGGTGGGAAAAAGGGACATGGGGAGTTTCACCCAGGGGGACAGTGCCCACTTAAAACTGCCCATTTTGTACGTATGACTGACCGGTCATACCTTTCATGCAGTCTGCATAAAATTTTAACCCATTGTGCCCAAATGATCCCAAGAGAAAAAAAAATGGCGTTTTTTTACATTTTTTTTTTTTACCATTTTCTTTAATTTTATTAAAATAAATGGTGGGCTATCCATATAAGTGCGGTATCAAAAGAAAGCCGTATTTGTGCGTAAAAGAACGGTATGTAATTTTCCTGGTTAAAATAAAGTACTTAGAGGGAAAACACTGTTGAACAAAGACATAGTCAAAAAGGTCAGAATTGCTCCGGTTCTTAAGTGAAATCCACCTCAGATTTTCCCGTCCTTAAGGGGTTAAGGACATCGTTCGAATCAGTTGAAATTCTCGGAACTCTTCTCTCTCCCCTTAGAGTCCAGAATGACTTCTCTTTCCTCTTGTGAATAATGCCCTTTGAGTTCTAGAACCTATTGAAAAGCGCAGTATCCATTCACAAATGTATCAAAGAAGAGAATGGGATTTTTCACTTGCCTATTGAGCAAATTGGAAAAATGTTATTATTATTATTATTATTATTATCAGGGCCGGATTTCCTACTAGGCAGCATAGACAACGCTTAGTGCTCCATATTTTGAGGAAAACCTCAGTTGTGCTGGCCACACCCACATTTAGAATTGTGGGTGTGGCCAGAACAATCTCAATGTTCCTTCGTCAGTTTTATACCACTTTGCAGGCTAGTATTTAACCCCTTGGATTCTAGAGAGATCTGCAACGCATTGCTGAGCAAAGCCTCGGAGATCTATCCATCAACTAAGGGCTTAAAGGGATAGTAATACTTCGTTTTATCTTTATTTTATTTTGTAGCATTAAAAAAACATGAAGAACGATATAAGTCTTATCTCTCAAACCTTTATGGTTTGAGAGCTATTCACAAGCAAAGTTTCCCCTCTCGCCCCTTTTACCTAGTGTAAGCCATCTCTTCTCAGATGTGGAATGCAGTCCATAGACCAGACAGATAACAGCAGGGACAATCTTCTTCCTATGAGAACAATGAAAGCCCTTCCCCCTAGACAGGTTTTCAGCTTTTTCCCTTATCTTAATTGAAGATTGTCCCTCTCTGCAGTCTACCTGGGCACCTCCCTTCTGATCTGGTTGAAAAGGGGGGGATACTTTGTTTGTGAATATCTCTTAAACCATAAAGGTTTGAGAGATAAGACTTATATCGTTCTTCATGTTTTTTTTAATGCCTACAAAATAAAATAAAGATAAAATGAAGTATTACTATCCCTTTAAAAGCTTTTTTTTATTGTCCTTGCTTGTTACAGACAAACATATTTTCTGTTCAGGAATCAGTGGATGGGACTGGGGGTGGGTTTATGTGAGCAGGGGAGGGCTGACTGGTGGGCAAGGGGGCAATTGCCCCCTGGGCTGGCCATGTGTCTGGGCTGGTGGGCCAGTGCCTCACTCAATCTCCCACTTGATGCTGTAAATGGTGCTACACTAGTGATACCACAGAGCTTATGAAATGAATCTATATGCAAGTGATACCGCAGAGCTACAATCCAAATACAGCTGCACTAGTAGCATAATCCATTTCCTTGCAAGCTCTATGGCATCACTATTGCATCTTTACTTAACCATTTGAGTGCTAGAGGGGTACGCAATGCATTGAAAGCAATGTGTTGTGTACCCCTCTTGCACTCACAGGGTTAAATTATAAGCACTGTAGTATCACTAATGTAGCCCCATTTCAACTGTAAGCTCTGTGGTATCAATTGCTTTAATTCACAGCATTAAGGACAATTTTAAAATTAAGGAAACAGGGGTGGGCTGGGACAATGGGCTTGGACGATAGTATATATGGGCCACTTAATTGTATTTGCCCCTGGGCCGTATGTTGCCAGCCCTCCCCTGTATGTGAGTAGTAGGCTGTGCTAAGAGGTCCTAGAATGCCTTGTCTAGGAGCTCCTGGTGTGTAAATCTGGCCTTGGTTATTATTAACCTTTATTTATAAATGAATACTTATTCCACGGTGCTGTACAATAGGGGTTAGACATGTTCAGGCTTAAAACTACAATAGATTGAACATAGTATGCAAAAGGATCAGAGGCCCTGCTTGTCAGAGCTTACAGACTAGAGCAGGGCTGCCCAAGTTCAGTCCTGAAGGGCCACCAACAGACCTGGATGTAAAGATTTCCCTCATTAAAGGGATAGTAATACTTCATTTTAACTTTATTGTATTTTGTAGGCATTAAAAAAACATGAAGAACGATATAAGTCTTATCTCTCAAACCTTTATGGTTTGAGAGATATTCATAAGGAAAGTTTCCCCTCCCACCCCTTTTACCTAGTGTAAACCATCTCTTCTCAGATGTGGAATGCAGTCCATAGACCAGACAGATAACAGCATGGGGACAATCTTCTTCCTCTGAGAACAATGAAAGCCCTACCCCCTTTGACAAGCTTTTCAGGTTTTTCCCTTATCTTAATTGAAGATTGTCCCTCTCTGCAGTCTACCTGGGCACCTCCCTTCTCCTCTGGCTGAGCAGTGTTACATCAGTAAAAGGGGCGGGAGGGGGACACTTTGTCATTGAATTACTCCTGAACTACAACTCTGACAGAACTGAAATAACACTCTCCAAAGTCCAAATACTATGATGATTAATTAGAGCTGTTTTTATTATGAAACATTGCTATCCCTTTAAGCACAGGTGATATAATCAGAATAAATGATGCCCTGATTATCTCACCTGTGCTTAATCATGGAAATCCTTACATCTTGGCCTGTTGGTTGCCCTTGAATACTGAACTTGTACAACCCTGAGCTAGATGGTGCACCAAGTTTTTTGCTGTTGCAGATTGTTTTACCATAACTGACACACGCGTTCACTCAATATGTAAAGTAATAGGTTACTATCCCTTTAAAGGAGAAGTGGAGACTTTTGTGGGACCTTATAGCTAGTCAGGAGAGGGTTTTCAAGAGGAGATGACAGGGAAGGTATTTGGAGCGAGAGAAGTGACTAGAAGATGCAATTAGATAAAGACTGAAGTGAAGAAAGACGAGAGGCAGGAGGACCAGAAAGTAAAATGTTACACTAGTCTAGTCTGGAGAGAATGAGGGCCTGGGGGGGGGGGGAGAGTTTTAGCAGTGCGTTTCAAGGGAAGAAACATGTTTTGACAATATTTTTAAAGAAAAATTATTTCAATGGACTTTTAGATCTTGAGTGTGTGTCTGAGAAGGGCTAGAAAGGGTTAAAAGCCTCCTCTGAATCAGTGTAAATTTAGGATATTTTTATTGATCCCTAGGATGTCATTGGCTTCCTGAACACGATTCTAAGGAAGACAAAAACTCATCAAAACTAAGTACAGTCATTTAACTGTCATCACAGAGATAGTAATCACCAAAGTCCCCCTGTCCTCCTTTGTGTCGATCTGCAGGGACGTTTAATAAGGGTGTGTTTTGGAAATCAGCTTGCGGTGTAAATAATGAGGTTATAAAAGTCCTGTGATTCTGCATGGAAATCTGAGAGGCAATCAGTAGAGGTGACTGGTAACTCCCTGCGAACTGCAATTTGCAGCAGGGTGATGAGGTGGGAACAGATTAATGGGCTTTGTGGGCTGGCAAACGGCTGATATTATTGGTGTCAATGAAACTGTCCCACCAGCAACCTGGCCTGGAGATACACTAAAGGGAAACGGCCGAGTCCTTTATTATTTAGTGTTTGCGTTAAACAAGAAACCTAAGGTTCACATGCACAAAGGAAGATTGGAGTAAACTAGCTGTACCCAATGAGACAAGTAATCATTCCCATTCATTTAAATGGGGTTTCTTAGCCCTGGAACATTATTGAGGTCTCCCAGTGGGTTGCTTCACAATGAGTTGGTGACCTATGTCGCATTCAAGGGGTTAAAAGCCTCATTAAAGCAAAGAGAATGTTTTATTAACCCTCTGAGTGCAAGAGGGGTACCGGACGCATTGCTCTGCATTGCTCTCCTCCTCTCTCTCTCTCTTTCTCTCTCACTTCCTCGCTTCTCTTTCTATTGCATTTACTGTACCCTCTTTCTCTATCTACCCCTCTCTAACCCAGTCCCTTCTCTCTCACTCACTTACTTTTCTTCTCTCACTCTCTCCACACACTCCCCTCTATCTCCCTCCTTTCCTCTCTTGCTCTTATTTCACTTTCATTCCTTTCTGTCCCTCACTCTTTCTTTCTTTCTTTCTTCTTTCTTTCTTTCTCTTCTTTCTTTCTTTCTTTCTTTCTTTTCTTTCTTTCTTTCTTTCTTTCTTTTTTTTCTTTCTTTCTTTCTTTCTTTCTTTCTTTCTTTCTCTCTCTTTTCCTCTCCCTCTTCCTCATTCTCCCTGTCTCTCTCCCTCCTCTCTCTCTCCCTCTTCCTCATTCTCCCTGTCTCTCTCCCTCTCTCTCTCCCTCATTCTCCCTGTCTCTCCTCTCTTCCTCATTCTCTCTCTCTCCCTCTCTCTCTCTCTCTCCCTCATCCTCCCTCTCTCTCTCTCTCCCTCATCCTCTCTCTCTCTCTCTCTCCCTCTTCCTCAATCTCCCCCCCTCTCTCTCTCCCTCTCTCTCTCTCCCTCTTCCTCATTCTCCCTGTGTGTGTCTCTCTCTCCCTCTACCTCATTCTCCCTGTCTCTCTCTCTCTCTCTTCTCCTAATTCTCACTGTCTCTCCTCTTCCTCATTCTCCCTCTACCTCATTCTTCCTGTCTCTCTCTCTCTCTCTCTCTCTCTTCCTCATTCTCCCTCTTCCTCATTCTCCCTGTCTCTCCCTCTCTCCCTCTTCCTCATTCTCCCTCTCTCTCTCTCTCCCTCTTCCTCATTCTCTCTCTCTCTCTCTCTCTCTCCCTCTTCCTCATTCTCCCTGTCTCTCTCTCTCCCTCTCTCTCTCTCTCTCCCTCTCTCTCTCTCCCTCTTCCTCATTCTCCCTGTCTCTCTCTCCCCCTCTTCCTCTCTCTCTCTCTCTCTCTCTCCAGAAGTGAAGGGAATCACAAAGTCTCACTCTACTCTTCTACACACACTACCTTCTGTGTCACAGGACTGTATTCCTGTTCTGTAAATCTCATTCACCATCAATGATTCTGATTATAAAATGAAATGTATGTATAAAGTGTCATCAAGTCCTCAGTCCTTTACAACAGACTCAAGGACATGAGATCCCTCTACAGACTGTGAGCTCTATCTATCAGGCCCCTCGTTTCCTTCTGGTTCCAGAACCTCTTAGGATTCTCTCACTCAGGAGACAGGACTGTAGATACCGTGGTACGAGTGAAGGCTTTAAAATGTGGCAAAAATGACTTACAAGTTCACAATCATATTTGTAAATATTAGTTGCTTCTTTCAAACATCTCTACTTACATTTTATCTTAAAAATAAGAAATTACCATCTCTGTCTTCAGTTTCTGGATTTCATCTTAAAGAGATAGTAAATATTATAAATTAAAGGGATAGTAATACTTAAAATGTAAAAAAATATGTTGTAGGGTTATCCCCCTGAGTAAACCAAGGGAACTCCCACTACTGAAAGATGTTTTATTCAAACGTTATTACAGCTCAAAATTGAATTTTTTTAGGTGCAATATCACAGTGGCCTGAAATTGTACAGTGGAGCTGTTGCTACACCATCCTATGGAGATTTATGGTCTATGGACCAGAGCTGTCCCTAGGATCGTGTAACAACAGAGACACTGTACAATTTCAGGCCACTGTGATATTACACCTAAAAAATTCAAATTTGAGCTGTAATAACTTTTGAATGAAACATCTTTCAGCAGTGGTAGTATCCTTTTTTTTACTCAGGGGGATAAACACTACAATATATATTTTTTTACATATTTCGTATAACTATCCCTTTAAGACAAGGTGGATTCTTCAACATACTTTTTTATAATGAAGTGACCTTCCTAACAGTCCATGTTGTAGTCTTCATTTTATTTTATATTAAAGTGTCCCTCTACCGCTCCTTTTCCATACATAGTGCTACCTCCCCTCTGTTTGCTTGACCATACAGATCGCAGTGAGGGACAATCTTGGGTCTATCAGTATAAGGAAACCACTGCCCCCTTGACGAAGGAGAGCAGGATTTTTCTTATGCTGACACAATATTGTCCCTCATCACTATCCATCCAGATCGGCTTGCTTCTCTGAGAGAAGGCAACGTTACTTATGGAAAAGGGACAGTAGGGGCCCACTTAATATAGAATAAAATGAAGACAGGAATATTATGCACTGTTAGAAAGGGATACTTCATTATAAAAAAGTATATTGACGAATCAACTTTGACTTAATGCCTGTCCTAAACATTACTATCACTTTAACCAAAATCCTGCCTAATGTGACCCTTACAAAGGTTAGCGAATGTCAGTGTGATGTGGACTTTATTAGAACTGCTTCAAAACTATTAGGCCAATTTATTATTTTGATGGAAAATAGATGAAATATTATTATCTTTGAAGAAGGGTGGGAAGAAGAAGCGGGTGGAAATTGGGCAGGAATGGGAAGACAGAGTAGGAAGGAGGAGAAGTGGGCAGGAAGTGGAAGAACAGGGTGGGAAGGAGAAGAAGTGGGTGGGAAGTGTGAAGAACAGGGTGGGAAGGAGGAGAAGTGGGTAGGATGTGTGAAGAACAGGGTGCGGAAGGAGGAGAAGTGGGTAGGAAGTGGCAAGAACAGTGTGGAAAGTGGGAAGAACGGGGTGGGAAGGAGGAGAAGTGGGGTGGGAAGTGTGAAGAACAGGGTGGGAAGGAGGAGAAGTGGGCAAGAAATAGGAAGAAAAGGTGGGAGGAGGAGAAGTGTGTGGGATGTGGGAGGAACAGGGTGGGAAGGAGGAGAAGTGGGCGGGGTGTGGGAGGAACATGGTAGGAAGGAGGAGAAGTGGTGGGAAGTGGGAGGAACAGGAGAGAAGGTAGAGAAGTGGGCAGAATTTCTCAGGAAACTCACCACCACAGGAGAATCAGTCTCTGACCCCAGAACCCGGTAATTAACTCTGAAACCAGTCTCTGGGGCATAGATGAAGAGTCCCCAGGTATGTTTATAATAGACGTTATGTTTTATGCACCTAAGAATTTCATTTTTACAAATTTACAATTAAGAGTAAATGTTAATTAAGTGGTATGAACACTATTCCTTATGTGACAATGTCTCTAAAACACCAAGAGGTTAAAAAGGCCCCATCTATCCCCTTAGTGACTAGGTCTTTTTGTTACTTGAGGACAAGAGCAATTTTAGCCTTTTTAATACAACGTTGTTCAACTGCATATTTCCTCTTATTCATTTAGTTACTCACAGACGTTATATACCTGATGCAAAAATCCATATGCTCCCCTTCCCTCCCTGATGTCTTTCTTTTAGGAGATCAGACTGTGTGGTGTGTACATATGTGGATCACATTGTTCCACAGTAATAAACGTACATTAATGTTTGTGTAGACTTCAGTGTATGTGTTTATACTGTATAAATACTGTTTATACTGTGTTTATTCTGTAAATAAAATACTTTGATCTTCTTCTATGTCATTTATTCAGTGACACAAAGAGGTGGCAGTAGGTAATCAAGTTACCAAACTTCTCTACGTCTAGTTTTGATACGATGACTGTGTGGAGGAGAGAGGCAGAGAACAGAGACACATTTACTATACACAAACAGTGACAGATATAATGTATACTATATACGATCACAGTGAGGAGGAGGGAAGCAGAGAACAGTGACAGATATAATGTATACTATACATGATCACAGCGAGGAGGAGAGAGGCAGAGAACAGTGACAGATATAATGTATACTATACACTATCACAGTGAGGAGGAGAGAGGCAGAGGGCAGAGACAGATATAATGTATACTATATACGATCACAAGTGAGGAGGAGAGAGGCAGAGAACAGTGACATAAATAATGTATACTATATACGATTACAGTGAGGAGGAGGGAGACAGAGAACAGTGACATATATAATGTATACTGCACACAATCGCAGTGAGGAGGAGAGAGGCAGAGAACAGTGACAGATATAATGTATACTATACACTATCACAGTGAGGAGGAGAGGGGCAGAGAACAGTGACAGATATAATGTATACTATACACGATCACAGTGAGGAGGAGAGAGGCAGAGAACAGTGACAGATATAATGTATACTATACACTATCACAGTGAGGAGGAGAGAGGCAGAGAACAGTGACAGATATAATGTATACTGTACATGATCACTGTGAGGAGGAGAGAGGCAGAGAACAGTGACAGATATAATGTATACTATACACTATCACAGTGAGGAGGAGAGAGGCAGAGATCAGTGACAGATATAATGTATACTATATACGATCACAGTGAGGAGGAGAGAGGCAGAGAACAGTGACAGATATAATGTATACTATACACTATCACAGTGAGGAGGAGAGAGGCAGAGAACAGTGACAGATATAATGTATACTATATACGATCACAGTGAGGAGGAGGGAGGCAGAGAACAGTGACATATATAATGTATACTGCACACAATCGCAGTGAGGAGGAGAGAGAGGCAGAGAACAGTGACAGATATAATGTATACTATACACGATCACAGTGAGGAGGAGAGAGGCAGAGAACAGTGACATATATAATGTATACTATATACGATCACAGTGAGGAGGAGGGAGGCAGAGAACAGTGACAGATATAATGTATACTATACACTACCACAGTGAGGAGGAGAGGGGCAGAGAACAGTGACAGATATAATGTATACTGTACATGATCACAGTGAGGAGGAGAGAGGCAGAGAACAGTGACAGATATAATGTATACTATATACGATTACAGTGAGGAGGAGAGAGGCAGAGAACAGTGACAGATATAATGTATACTATACATGATCACAGTGAGGAGGAGGGAGGCAGAGAACAGTGACATATATAATGTATACTATATACGATCACAGTGAGGAGGAGGGAGGCAGAGAACAGTGACATATATAATGTATACTGCACACAATCGCAGTGAGGAGGAGAGAGGCAGAGAACAGTGACAGATATAATGTATACTATATACGATCACAGTGAGGAGGAGGGAGGCAGAGAGCAGTGACATATATAATGTATACTATACATGATCACAGTGAGGAGGAGAGAGGCAGAGAACAGTGACAGATATAATGTATACTGTACATGATCACAGTGAGGAGGAGGGAGGCAGAGAACAGTGACAGATATAATGTATACTATATACGATTACAGTGAGGAGGAGAGAGGCAGAGAACAGTGACAGATATAATGTATACTATACATGATCACAGTGAGGAGGAGAGAGGCAGAGAACAGTGACAGATATAATGTATACTACACACGATCACAGTGAGGAGGAGGGAGGCAGAGAACAGTGACATATATAATGTATACTATATATGATCACAGTGAGGAGGAGGGAGGCAGAGAACAGTGACATATATAATGTATACTGCACACAATCGCAGTGAGGAGGAGAGAGGCAGAGAACAGTGACAGATATAATGTATACTATACACGATCACAGTGAGGAGGAGAGAGGCATAGAACAGTGACATATATAATGTATACTATATACGATCACAGTGAGGAGGAGGGAGGCAGAGAACAGTGACATATATAATGTATACTGCACACAATCGCAGTGAGGAGGAGAGAGGCAGAGAACAGTGACAGATATAATGTACACTATACACGATCACAGTGAGGAGGAGAGAGGCAGAGAACAGTGACAGATATAATGTATACTATACACTATCACAGTGAGGAGGAGAGGGGCAGAGAACAGTGACAGATATAATGTATACTATACACTATCACAGTGAGGAGGAGAGAGGCAGAGAACAGTGATAGATATAATGTATACTGTACATGATCACTGTGAGGAGGAGAGAGGCAGAGAACAGTAACAGTTATAATGTATATTATACACTATCACAGTGAGGAGGAGAGAGGCAGAGAACAGTGACATATATAATGTATACTGTACATGATCACAGTGAGGAGGAGAGAGGCAGAGAACAGTGACAGTTATAATGTATACTATACACGATCACCGTGAGGAGGAGAGAGGAAGAAAACAGTGAAAGATATAGTGTATACTGTACACTATCACAGTGAGGAAGAGGGAGGCAGAGAACAGTGACAAAGACAATGTACAGTTTACATTCCCTTTGTTATTGGCTCAACGGCACATGTGATCTCTGTAGCAGCGATCACATTTACAGGCTCATCAGGAAAAGGCTGCAACTGACTGCTCCAATCCTGAAGCGGCCAGTTACATACTTCCCGGCATGATCCCAGTGTGCCCTGTGGTGTTCTGCGACCATGAAGTCTATGACGGCCCCATTCTAAAAAGGACAGCCTCAAAGAGTTCAAGTAGCTCAATGTATTTATTTAAGACTTTAGTGTCTCTGGTGAAGGGGTTAATGGTGGAATCAATTGTATAACAACAAAGTCACTAGAGCAAAGTCAACAGCTTAATTTCACCCGGTGTGACATTTCTACAAGTTGCCTTTACGCTACATTAACCTAGTAAACATGTTCCTGTGCTTAGCACTTCATCATTCTAAAAACAACTTACACTGCTAGAAAAAAGAATGTAAGAGAATCCAGTCATCTTACAGCTCTCTCCAGCCGCCCCAAGAAAGAGGTACAGTGAAAGCTGTGCATTAAAGGGACAGTAATACTTAAAATGTAAAAAAAAATATGTTGTAGGGTTTATCCCCCTGAGTAAAACAAGAGCACTCCCACTGCTGAAAGGTGTTTCATTCAAAAGTTATTAATTTTCAAAGTTGAATTTTTTAGGTGCAATATCACAGTGGCCTGAAATTGTACAGTGGTGCTGTTGCTACACCATCCTATGGAGATTTATGGTCCCGGGACAAGAGCTGTCCACAGGATGGTGTAGCAACAGCGCCACTGTACAATTTCAGGCCACTGTGATATTGCACCTAAAAAATTCAACTTTGAAAATTAATAACTTTTTAATGAAACACCTCTCAGCAGTGGAGTACACTTGTTTTACTCAGGGGGATAAACCCTACAACATATTTTTTTACATTTTAAGTATTACTATCCCTTTAAAGGGATAGTAATACTTGCAAATTACTAATCCCCATATTGTAGCTTTGTTAAAAAGAAACTTATTGCCCCCAGTGTCATCTCTGAAACCCTTATGGTTTGAGAGATGATAGCGCTCAAAGTTCCCCCCTCCCTCCCCCTTCCCTGACTGAACGCTGAACACTGACTGCAGGGATATGCGGTATTACTTGCATCAGGCGGCTCTGCAGCAGAGCCGAGATCGTGTTTATAAAAAATAAATCTTTCACTAAAACGGTCTTCTACGTGTACTTGCAAACCAAGCACAAACCAAGCACACTGCAAACCAAGCACACTGCAAACCAAGCACATGTAGAAGACTGTTTCAGTGAAATAATTATTTTTTATAAACACGATCTCGGCTCAGCTGCAGAGCCGCTTGATTCACATAAGACTGTCGTACGACAGCTTCCCCTGCAGTCAGCGTTCAGTCAGGGAAGGGGGAGGGAGGGGGGAACTTTGAGCGCTAATATCTCTCAAACCATAAGGGTTTGAGAGATGACACTGGACACAATACGTTTCTTTTTAACAAAGCTACAATATGGGGATTAGTAATTTGCAGGCACGCGGAGGTCACTAAAGGACCACGGAGCATTTTTTTTTTTTTTTTTTTTTAAGAAACCGATTCCGGACTCCCCGAACGGCGTGCAGCCGCGGTGAGAGGGTTGAACTTGATGGACTTGTGTCTTTAGTCAACCTAATTTACTATGTTACAAAGCACCAAAGTCATTGGAGTGTGCCAGTGAATACTTGGATGGCTCTTCTCTTGCCATCTCTCTGGGCGATCGATTGCTATAACCAGTCTTAATGGGCCCTGGAGTTGCTAGGATAAGACAGGATCAACTTAACTGTCCAAGTAATAAACCCCATAATATTTATGAATGATTTCTCTTGCCGAGGACACCCAAATGGTCATTCAGTGAGGCAGATGTACAAAGAAGAGTTGGAACAAATTTGGCCCAATCCATCTCTGCCATACAGGAGAAATAAAAATTATGTATTTTTTTAACCCCTTAACGCCGGCAGTCCTGGGGAGTAGACTCACCTTAAGGATTACTTTGATTTCATTTGGTGAGCCAGCACATGTGACTGATCACGTGTGCCGGCTCGCTGATCAGGGATCTGATAGTGACTGTTCCGGTCCTGGAGCGGTCAGTTTCAGACCCCAGTTGTGCTCACAGAGCTCCCTTGATGTGCTAGGACTGTCATAGGACCTTTAGTGAAATTTACCAATGTCGGTCCCAGCACGTCACCAGTCACTAAGGGGTTAAATGTGACTTTTTATCCCTAGAGCAGTCTCTAGAGCAGTCTCTGACACATTTCTAAGCAATGCATTGGATACATCTCCATGGCTCCCAACATTTCAACTGGCCAAAGAGGGACACTTTTGTTTGTAGGTGATGTTGCTGGGGGCGTGATTGGTGGGCGGTGCATTACTGAGAATTTTTAGGTTATGTCTTGACCTACTGACACCTCTTTGTGTAACTGAATAAATAATTAACATAAAGTATTAATTTATAAACACATACACAGAAGTTTAAACAAACATTGTGAATTGCAATGCTGTAGGGAAATGTGATTCACTCATATACACAGTACTCAGTGGCATAACAATAGAGTTTGCACCTGTGACCGGGCCACCCCCTGCGACCCCTTGCCTGGCGCCCGCAACATGCTGAGGTCTGTGCCTTCTTCTGCACAGACCTCTAACAGCTGAGCTCTCTCTTCAGCTCTTTAGTAATGCACAGCGCTGGGAGATGACATCATCTCCCAGCGCTCTGCATCACTGAAGAGAAGACTGCACAAGACCTCCAGCAGTATGGAGGTCTGTGCAGAAGGAGGCAGACAACCAGGGACTTAGGAAATGGGCATGGGAGGTGGGCAATGTGGAGTGAATGTGGAGATTAGGGGCAATGTGGAGATTGGGAGCATTGTGGAGGTGTCCAGTGGAGATGGCCAATGGGGGGCCAATGTGGTCGGTGGGAGGGGCATGGCATCTTTTGCACCAGGGCCTGGTGGCTTCTAATTAAGCCTCTGACAATACTCATTCTGATCTCCTAAAAAGAGGAACGCTAGGATAGGAAAGAGGGACAGAGGATTTGGGTCTCAAAGAGGGACTGTCCCTTCTAAAAAGGAACACTTGTTAGATATGCCTGTCTAGTATTCAAGGGGTAAAGGACCTGAAGACGGTGTAAAACATTGCCTTTGAAATGCTTTCCATGATCCTTAAAGGGTTAATATCCATAGAAATAATTCTGGGAAATACAAGCAAGCAGCACCTATACAGGTTTTGTTCGTTAGTGCATCTGGTTTTATTTTTAATATATATATATATATATATATATATATATATATATATATATCTATATATATAAAAGAAGACTTTGTGCCTGCCAAAACACACCCAGGGGAGGCATAAAGCAGGAGTTACTATTCCTATTGGGTGATTCAATCATGCAGGGAGTTGGCCCTCCCCCACTATGCAGCCCGCCCACCACTATCAAAGTCAGAAAAAAACAATATGGCCTCCACTTGCTCCTACACCACAGACAAACACACATGCCTCACTCATACAGCACCAAACTCACACACATGCCCCACTCACACAGCACCACACAAACACACACACATGCCCCACTCACACACACAGACCACCACACACAATGCCCCACTCACACAGCACCAAACACACATGCCCCCACTCACACACACAGCACCACATACACACACAAAGCCAGAAATAAATATGGCTGACACACACACACACACTCACTCACCCTGACTCCCAGTGGCCTCAGCAGGACCTGTAGTGCAGCACCAGAAGAACAAAATGGCACTCAAAGGTTTAAGGTAGGCCCTCATTGCTCAATTATTTCTTCACTGTCATCATTTGGCATGCAAGACACAGGACAGACAGCCATCACATTCACACTTAACTCACTGACTGCCACAGGGTTGTGTATCAAGTTTTAGCCCTCGGGGAGTGTGTTCAAACCCCTCACATTGTATACTTGCATTTCCCTCCCACATCTCCTCCTTCCACAGCCTATTACTAGCACTTTTCCACATTTATGTTAAGCCCCGCCCCCACTCGCGATTAAGCCCCGCCCACTTTTAACCCAGATTACCCCATTTGTCTCTCCACATCAGCACCACATCAGTCCCCTATAGGGACTCCACAAGTCAAAGTTCCCAGGTATAAACACACTTCCCACTGCTATTTAACTCTGACTTGCCTCTGTATATCTTAACCCTTTGACTGCCAGAGGGGTGCACAACTCATGAGTGCATGTGTTTCTGCTCATATATGTTGCATGTGTGTTTGTGTCCATCTCTGTTACATATATGTGTCCATGTGTGCATCTCCAGTGTGTCTGTGTGTGTACATCTGTTACATATGTGTGCATCTCCAGTGAGTCTGTGTGTGTGCGTGCGTGTCTTTTGCATGTTTCTGCCGCTCACTGTGTGTATGTGCATACCTCCCAACATTTCACATGGCCAAAGAGGGACACTGTAGTTTTAGGTGATATTGTTGGGGTGTGGCTGGTGGGCAGGGCATTAGTAAGAATTTTTAGGTTATTTCATGACCTATTACTGGCTATTTATGTAACTGAATAAATGATTTAGTGCAAGACCAAAGTATTTTATTTGCACAGACTAATGTATAAACACATATACTGAAGTTTATTGCTTTATTGCTGGAGAGCAAAGTAAAACACACCACACAGTCAGGGCTGGTGCAAGGATTTTTGCCACCCTAGGCAAAACCTAATTTTGCCGCCCATTTCGCTCCGCCCCTTGTGTCCCACCCCTTTATACCCTGCCTACTTATACCCCACCTCTTTTCATGATTGTCCTCTCTCTGCCCCCTGGGCCAGTCTGCCCCTGGTCTGGAGATGCCTGTAAGAGATGCCCCCTACCAGCTCCAACTTGCCCCTTATCAGCTTCACTTTGGCCCACCAGCTCCACTTTGCCACCATCAGCTCCAACTTGCCACCATCAGCTCCACTTTGCCCCCCATCCACTCCAACTTGCCCCCATCAGCTCCACTTTGCCCCCCATCCGCTCCAACGTGCCCCCACCAGCTCCACTTTGCCCCCCATCTGCTCTAACGTGCCCCCACCAGCTCCACTTTGGCCCCTCAGCTCCACTTTGCCCCCATCAGCTCCACTTTGCCCCCCATCCTCTCCAACTTACCCCCATCAGCTCCACTTTGCCCCCCATCCGCTCCAACTTGCCCCCATCCGCTCCACTATGCCCCCATCCGCTCCACTATGCCCCCATCCGCTCCACTATGCCCCCATCCGCTCCACTTTGCCCCCCATCCGCTCCAACTTGCCCCCCATCCGCTCCAACTTGCCCCCCATCTGCTCCACTTTGCCCCCCCTCAGCTCCAACTTGCCCCCCATCTGCTCCACTTTGCCCCCCCTCAGCTCCAACTTGCCCCCCCTCAGCTCCACTTTGACCCTCATCCGCTCCAGTTTGCCCCCATCAGCTCCAACTTGCCCCCACCAGCTCCACTATGCCCCCTCAGCTCCAGCTTTCCCCTAACAGCTCCAACTTGCCCCCATCATCTCCACTTTGCCCCACATCCGCTTCAACTTGCCCCCTCAGCTCCACTATGCCCCCTCAGCTCCACTATGCCCCCCATCACATACCTGTAGCTCCCGCGCAGTCTTCTCTTCAGTAATGCAGAGCGCGGCGGGAGATCATGACTCCCAACGCGCTATGCATTACTAAAGATCCGACCAGATGAGGGAGCGCTGTAGCGACACAGACCTGACTGTGTTGTGGTTCCCGGCGTGTGTGCAGCTCTTCTCCGCTGCATGCCCGCGCCCCCAGTACGTGTGCGCCCTAGGCCGGCGCCTACGTCGCCTATAGGTGGAGCTGCCCTGCACACAGTCTGACCTCCTAAAAAGAGGGACAACAGGGTGGGAAAGAGGGACAGAGGGATTTGGCCCTCAAAGAGGGACACTTGGGATGTATGGTATGTGTCTGCCTGTGTGTTGTATATGTCTGTGTTTATCAGTGTGTCTGCATTTCACACACGTGCGCCCAACGGTCATAACATGACGGGCAACGCCGTCCCACATTGCTAGTATATATATATTTTTTTTTTTTTTTTTTTTTTTAATGTAAAACGAGTGTAAAAGCCTGTGTACATGGGCCAAGGTCCGGGTGATGTTAAGAGGCCGGTCCTGCTCTGCGTCCTGCTGCCATCGCAGTCATGCACTGTAGAAACTGCCCGAAAGCACAGAATGCTCCCAGCACAGAACTCCCAGCATTCCGTGCTCCCAGCATTCCGTGCTCCCAACATTCCGTGCTCCCAGCATTCCTACACCTCCCAACATTCCGTACTCCCAGCATTCCGTGCTCCCAGCATTCCTACACCTCCTAGCATTCCATGCTCCCAGCATTCTGTGCATTCGGGCAGTCTCTACTTTGCATGACAGCTTCTGACAAACATCCTAGCGAATTATTATATAGGATTTGAAGTAATGTATTCCCTTTAACTCCTTAAGAACCAGGGAATGCAGCACATTGCAAAGCAATGAGTTGAACACCTCTCTGGACCTTAAGGGGTTAAATAGTGGGTAAAGTTAATAATAGATATAATTGTGATATTTCATGTTAATGATCTGGTCATAAAATCTGTAAAAAAAATATATATATACTAGTTGAACAGCCCGTTACATGGGCCACAGTGCCACTGCCACCCGGTCTCGGGGCAGTCACGCTCAGTAGAGACTGCCCGCGCCTTCGGAGCGTCCAGCTCTGTATCAGCCGCTGCGCGGGCAGTCTCTACTGTGCATGTCGCGGCGTTACACACATTTTAGCGAATTATTATATAGGATATATATCCCCCAAAAAAAAGAAAATAAAAAAAGAAACCCTTTGAGTGCCAGAGGGGAATGGAACTCCTGTCACTCAAAGGGTTAATAAAAAATTTGAACGAAATAGTGGTAAAATTCCCAGCCCTATCCGAAAAGACCTTTTCACCACCCAACAGGTATTTCTTTGCTCAGAACAGAACCTGTTTCCACCCCCCCTCTCTTTAATTGCAGGCGTCTTTTATTTAAAGGGTTGTGTAGATGTCAGTAGGAGGTAGGTAATGAAGGTATGTTAAATGCCATGACACAACAATTACATCACAGAATTCCTGAAATGCTAAATAGCTAAGATATGGGAAATGATCCAGGAGAGAGATAATTAAGATTTAACCTTTCACCTTTTGGAAATTAGTGTCCAGCTGAATCCAGAGAGTGGAATGAATGGGTTGTTCTTGAGATGGTCTTCAATAGATATTACTGCTAAACATAATCACACGTCACAAATCATTAGACTTATTAACCCCATTAGTGTCACGGGGGCCTGTACTGAACAAAAGAGGTCAGTGCTGCATCTCCAGCCCTCCAGGGCTACTGTGTCCGAGAAATCTTGAATTGTTACGGGGATGAAGGTGTTAAATAGCAATAAACAGAAGATTGTTGTGCAATTAATACTCTAAATTATGGGCATCTAATGTGCAGCCTGTGGGCCAAATGTGGCCTACCTGAGATTTTTAAAGGGATAGTAATACTTAACCCTTTGTGTGCCAGAGAGGTACGCAATGCATTGCTCTGCAATGTGTTGCAAACCTCTCTGACACTCAATGCGTTAAAATGTAAAAAAAATATATATTGTATATTGTATCCCCCTGAATAAAACAAGGAAACTCCCACTGCTAAAAGGTGTTTTATTCAAAAGTTATTACAACTCAAACTTTAATTTTTTTAGGTGCATTATTACAGTGGCCTGAAATTGTACAGTGGTGCTGTTGCTACACCATCCTGTGGACAGCTCTGGTCAGTTCATCCTAAATCTCCATAGGATGATGTAGTAACAGCACCACTGTACAATTTCAGGCCACTGTGATACTGCACTTTTAAAAATTTAGGTTTGAGCCATAATAACTTTTGAATAAAACATCTTTCAGCAGTGGGAGTTCCTTTGTTATACTCAGGAGATAAACCCTACAATATATATATATATATACTAGCAATGTGGGACGGCGTTGCCCATCATGTTATGAAAGTTGGGCGCACGTGTGTGAAATGTAGACACATTGATGAACACAGACATATACTAAGCACAGACAGACACATACACACAGTGAGCGGCAGAGACATGCAAAAGACACGCACACACACAGACACACTGTAGATGCAATCTCAGATAATGAAAAATAAAGTCAAGTGCACAATGACCACTTCATATACAGAAGAGCAACAAGGAGCACCAACAGGACTTGAATTACTTGCCTGCGCTGTTGGAAAGTTTGGAAACATTGACTCGTGTCTGACTCAGATCATGCTCAGACTCAGCTCTCTCTGCAGTGCTTAAGGTGCGGGCGGCCTACCTGGTGCACAGACGCAGTGCTCTTCTTCACGCTGCGTCTGACGTCACTGGGTCTAGACCTGGCCTGAATCCACTCAGGCCCCCTCATTTACAGTTATTTAGCACCAAAATAGCATCTAAGATGCAGGGTGCGGAAACAAAACAACCCGAAAACCTCTCTTGAAGTAACAGTGCAGAAGTACATTTCACATAAATGTCATGTGCTACTAGCCCAGTGATGACAGTAAGGAACCAATAAATGCAAATCCTGTGATCTGTCTAGAAACTATCATATCCCCCTTCATGAACATGACAACGAAAGTGATTGGAGATGTTATCACTTGAACAAACCAAGGAGCAAGGGAAAAGTTCATAAGGTCCAATAGGACTTTCTATCTATAGAAGGTAAGAAGGAGGGTTATTAAAAAGAGATGTTTGTTCTCCTTTAAGTCCATTGCATGAGGTTTTCTGTTGGCCTCACTCTTCTTGGTTCAAGTCACTGTCACGTGACTGGAGGAAAAGCATCATGGGAAATTATTTTGGAATATTGATAATTATGTTATACAAATGCACCAATGTATCAGATTACAGTTCCTAGGTAAGTCCACCCTATGCATTTTCCAGACATACACTGACAGTGATTCACTGGGAGGCTTTCTACTCCCAATTTTTCATGTGAAGGGGAAAGTGGAGGCTCGTCAGGTATTGTAGCTTCTGGCTAGAATCATTGAAACAAAAAAAGATTTGTGATGTTTCTCTCAGAAGGGAGATTAGCTGTGATCTCTGTAGATTAAATACAAAGTGAGCAAAAGAACAAAGGGGGGGGAGGCTGGAATCTCCGGGGGGGGGGGGTTTACACCTGTTTGGGGACTGTCTGCAAAGAGATCTATATGCTGAAGAAAGTGGTAAAGCAAATGCACCATAGCTGACAAATATAATCTCCATTCATTTATATGGGGCTTTTAATGGGTATAGTTTAAAAATGTCACACAAAAAATATCGTGCGACTACATAGCACATTAACCATGTTGCCGCGATTAAAAGGCGACATAAGAATCTCACCCTGCATCAAAAATGCAAGATTCTCATGTTGTGTCTTTAAAAATCGCTTGAAGTCCACTATCAGATTCGCCTTTATCTACCTTTATCTACCGGAGCAGGAATGGGATGACAGTGGGGCGCCCTCTGGGTTTAATGTGATATTCGAAAGAATTGAGGAAGGTTATACCCATGTTGAGACTCTGGTTAAAACGGATTATGCTGAGCGCTGCTCCCGCAGATAAAGGCAAATCTGATATTAGACTTAAAGCGATGTTTAAGGGCGTGACATGAGAATCTTGCACTTTTGATGCAGGGCGAGATTTTTATGT
This sequence comes from Rhinophrynus dorsalis, assembly GCA_037306005.1. Taxonomy (NCBI): domain Eukaryota; kingdom Metazoa; phylum Chordata; class Amphibia; order Anura; family Rhinophrynidae; genus Rhinophrynus; species Rhinophrynus dorsalis. The sequence goes on along the minus strand of CM074723.1, from coordinate 474,287,139 downwards.
CACCCTTTTAAACACAGCAACATGGTTAATGCACCGTGTGGTCGCATGCTATTTTGTGCTCAACATTTTTAAAGTGAACCCTTTTAATGCAACATTAACATCTAAATAAAAAATGATTATATAACTTTAAGTATATACATCCACCTAGCACAGGAAAAAATGTGTTATTTCATGTTAGATCCTTAAAATCTAATTCTAAACTTGCTTTATTTAAAGGAGCAGTAAACTTTTTTAATGAAAACCTATGTTATAGGACTTTTCCTGTTGAGTAAAACAAGGTCACTCTCACTGTGTTCAGTTGTTTTATTACAACTTTATAACAGTTCAAATAATCAGGAAGTGAGTTTACCGTGTTTACTTCCTGATAGTCCTAACTGGCAGGAAGTGAATTTACTGTATTTACTTCCTGATAGTTCTAACTGACAGGAAGTGACTCAGAAGTTTCTATCACATTCTATGGCGAACTGTAAGTCACTGACTTTTTTCTCCACTGGAATAACTAATTCGAATTTGACCACTAAAGGGTAGTGCTGATGTAAAAAAAAGCAGGGCTTAAAATTTGAAGTCCTTTGCTACTAGCCAGACCTGAAAAGTTACTCAGATATACTCTACAATAAATATATTTTCATAAAAAAAGTTTACTGCTCCTTTAATTCATGTGTAGACTATCCAAAATACAGCCACCCTCTGGTTAACCCCTTAAGGACTACAGCAATAAAACTCACATTAATGTTCGTATAAACTACAGTTTTTATATATATATATATATATATATATATATATATATATATATATATATATACTAGTCGAAGAGTACACGGGCAACAGTGCCACCCGGTTGCGGTGCAGTCATGCACCAAATACTTTGGTCCTTCTCTAAATCATTTCTTCAGTGACACAAAGGGCCATATGTTTAAAAAAAAAGTGGAAGAATTCTGCGGCAAACCAACGCAATGCGTTGGAGACCTCTCTAGAATTCAAGGGATTAACATCCCTGCTTAAATTGATGGCAATTTTTACTCCCCCCTAGAGTATGAATGGTTTGCCCCAGAACTCCTTCATTTTTCTTTTGAACATACGTCCCAAAGAGGTGTCAGTAGGTCATGAAATAACCAAAACATTCTTGGTAATGCCCCGCCCACCATCCACACCACCAGCAACACCCCCTAAAACAAATGGATGCCTCGTTGACCATTAGAAATGTTCGAAGGAATGTTGGGTGCGGTTAATTTACTCCAGTATTGGTCTACTTGGATTCCATGCCTGTGGGTCTTGACTCATTGTAAACTGTCCTGTTTAGTCTCTGGATCTGACCCAGAGACTCCGGTTTTTGCAGTGAATTACTGGGTCTCCAGGAACGGAACAGAGACTGATTCTCTGGTGCTGGTGAGTTTCTTATTAAACTCCGCCCACTTCTCCTTCCCACTCTGTTCCTCCCACTTACCACTCACTTGTCCTTCTTCCCACCCTGTTCCTCCCACTTCCTGCCCACTTCTCCTCCTTCCCACCCTGTTCCTCCTACTTCCTGCCCACTTCTCCTCCTTTCCACCCTGTTCCTCCCACTTCCCACCCACTTCTCCTCCTTTCCACTCTGTTCCTCCCACTTCCTGCCCACTTCACCTCCTTCTCACCCTGTTCCTCCCACATCCCACCCACTTCTCCTTCTTCCCACCCTGTTCCTTCCACTTACCACTCACTTCTCCTCCTTCCCACCCTGTCCTACCCACTTCCCACCACTTCTCCTTCTCACCCTGTCCCTTACTTTCCACTCCCTTCCCCTTACTTCCACTAACCTCCCTTAAGCTCCTTCCACCCAGTTCCTCCCACTTCCACCCCACTTCTCCTCCTTCTCACCCTGCTTCTCCTACTTCCCACACACCTCCTACTTCTCACTCTGTCCCTCCCACTTTCCACCCCACTTCTCCTCCTTCCCAGCCTGTCCCTCCCACTTCTACCCTACTTTTCCTCCTTCCCAGCCTGTCCCTCCTACTTCCCTCCCACTTCTCCTCCTTCCCACCCAGTTCCTCCCACTTCTCGCCCACTACTCCTCCTTCTCATCCTGTTCCTCCGACTTACCACTCACATCTCCTCCTTCCCACCCTGTTCTGCCCTCTTCCAGCCCACTTTATGACATAAAGTCATTAAGCTCCACCCAAACCCATGATTAAGCTCCACCCCTTTATGACAAGAATCTCATCATTTATATCCCCCCCAGTTGTACCACATGAGCCCTTTCTGAGGGCTCGAGAAAAGAAAGTTCCCAGCAATTAATGTAAAGACAGAGACAAACGCACACTATGATGTGAGTAAAGATATATAATACCATGCACATTGCTGTGATACAGTGCACACTCTCCAGGATGGCCGAAAACACTCAGGATCTATCCATTAAAGGGATAGTAATGTTTCACAAAAAAAGCAGCTCCAATTAATCTTCATAGTATTTGGGTGATGGAGAGTGTTGTATCAGTACTGTCAGAGTTGTAGTACAAGAGTAATTGAATGATAAAGTATCCTCCTCCAGCCTCTTTTACTGATGTAACACTGCTCACGTCAGAGCAGCAAGACTGTCCGGATGGATCACAGAGAGGGACAATCTTCAGTGATCATAAGGAAAAACTTGAAAAACCTGTCATGGGGAAGGTTTTCCTTATGATCACAGTAAGAAGATTGTCCCTTGTTGTGCCCTGTCCAATCCAGGACCAGATTCCCTATCTGAGGGGAGGCGGCTTACACTAGGTAAAAGAGGTGGGAGGGGCATGCTTTATCATTCAATTACTCTTGTACTACAACTGTGACAGTATTGAAATAACACTCTCCATGGCCCAAATACTATGAATATTAATTGGAGCTGCTTTTATTTTGAAACATTATTATCCCTTTAATCCAGAGCAAGCTGAGGTTTAATGTCAGCTACTCAACAAAATGCAACATTTCGGGGTGCTCAATGCATTCATCAGGTATATTCCATATCACCCACTGCCTAATAAAGGCTAATGACCTGGTGGTGCATCTCCACACTCATTTGCATAAGTTGGCATAAATAATGAGACATCATTACATATAGTGGAATACTGGAGAACCCTTAATAAAATGAACAACTTTCATAAAAAAGGTAGTCGTAGCTAATCAACTATTGAAATGTCCTACCTATAGTCACACATATTCGCTAGGTGTACACTGCACATCCCCGACAGACTTTTTTTTGTTTTGAGATTTATCAAGACACCTGAGGAATTCCTGTCTGTTTTGATGAAAGGACAGAGCAGCTATTCGACCTGACCCAGGTGTGTGTGTGTGGGTGGATGGGGGATGACGTTGTGCAAACTTGGGAATAATGTCGAAAACTCCCTGTTCAAAATCTCAGATTGATGTGAAAACTCCAACCTGTGTTTATAAGAACAACTCAAATATCTCTCCAATCCAGCTTTATTCTGTTATGTAGACAAGGGGTGTGGTTATACACTAAGGCGTGATAAAGAGGTTATAAAGAAGCAATAACTCCAATATCCTATGTTATTCAATGGAGCTATGGACTAAGATTCTTAAAGGATAGTAATGTTTCATAATAAAAGCAGATCTAATTAATCATCATAGTATTTGGACTTTGGAAAGTGTTATTTCAATTCTGTCAGAGTTGTAGTTCAAGAGTAATTCAATGACAAAGTATCCCCCTCCCAACCCTTTTACTGATGTAACACTGTTCAGACAGATCAGAAGGGAGGTGCCCAGGTAGACTGCAGAGAGAGACAATCTTCAATTAAGATAAGGGAAAAACCTGATAACTTGTCAAGGGGGGCTGGATCTTCATTGTTCTCATAGGAAGAAGATTGTCCCTGCTGTTATCTGTCTGGTCTATAGACTGCATACCACATCTGAGAAGAGATGGCTTACACTAGGTAAAAGGGAGGGAGGGGAAACTTTACTTGTGAATATCTCTCAAACCATAAAGGTTTGAGAGATAAGACTTATATCGTTCTTCATGTTTTTTAAATGCCTACAAAATAAAATAAAGATAAAACGAAGTATTACTATCCCTTTAATGTTTGAGAAATCATAGTGCATAGGCTTATAGAATAACATAGGAACTGAGATGTGATATCACCGGAGTAATTATCTCCACTGTATCACCTCTTTATCACCTCTCTATCACACCTTAGTGCTTCTCCCCCAAGGGATGGTCAATTGTTGGCCTCAGCAATCAGAGACTAGGTGGAAATTTTAGTGCCTAACAGCTGGAGGTCCAATGATTGACCACAGAACCCACTCACACACGCAACACTCACAATCTAATAACCGTACCCCGTCACCTAACCTCCTCCCCCCCCTTTTGTTTTGGTCTCTGGAATGCCCGCTCTGTGTGTAACAAACTAACAGCTGTTCATGATCTGTTCATTTCTCATTCCCTAAACCTCCTTGCCATCACTGAAACTTGGCTCACATCATCAGACACTGCCTCCACTGCCGCACTCTCATATGGAGGCCTTCAATTCACACACACACCGAGGCCTGGCAACAGGCAGGGAGGGGGAGTAGGCATCCTGCTGCCCCCTAACCATATATTTCAGGTACTCCCCACTGTTCCCTCTCTTTCCTTCCCTACATTTGAAGCTCACACACTTCGCCTCTTCTCTCCCCTCCCCCTGCGTGTCGCTGTCATATACAGGCCACCTGGTCCCACTGCACAATTCCTTGATCACTTCACCTCCTGGCTCCCTCACTTCATGTCCTCTGATGTCCCTACTCTCATCATGGGTGACTTCAACATCCCTATAGATAATCACAACACCCCCCCTGCCCTCAAACTCCTCTCCTTAACAACCTCCTTAGGCTTATCGCAGTGGACCAGCTTTCCCACACACAGTGATGGTCACACCCTCGACTTGATCTTCACTAACCTCTGCTCGGTCTCCAACTTCTCTAATGTCCCCTTTCCCCTCTCTGACCACCACCTCCTCACCGGTAACCTCATCATACCACGCAAACCCATCACCCCCGCCACAATCAAGCGCATGCGGAGAAATCTACATTCTCTTGATAAGCAACAATTTTCCACCTCCCTGCAGCCTATCCTCAACCCCATCCTCACACTTACTTGCCCAGACAAAACTACTGCTCTCTACAACAGCACTCTCACTTCAGCCCTTGACATCGCTGCACCTGCAACTCCACGCCACCCACGCACAACCCCACTACAACCCTGGCACACAAGACTAACGCGATACCTCCAAAGGTGCTCACGCACTGCTGAAAGGCACTGGAGGAAATCGCGCTCCACAGCCGACTTCACACACTACAAATTCATTCTCCGTTCGTATAGCTCTGCCCTCTCCCTGGCTAAACAGTCATTCTTCTCCTCTCTAATTTCTAATCTTTCCTCCAACCCCAAACGCCTTTTCTCAACCTTCACATCTCTTCTAAACCCACCAACACAAACACCTTCCACTAACTTCTCTGCCCAAGATCTCGCCAACCACTTCAAGAACAAGATTGAATCTATCAGACATGACATTTCATCACTACCACCCTCACCCAGCCAGCCCAGCCCTGTCGCCTCTCCCACACACACACTAAGCTCCTTCCCACCTGTCACTGAGGATGAAGTCTCCCTTCTCCTCACTCGCTCAAACCTAACCACATGCCCTCTCGACCCAATCCCATCTCAGCTCACCCAAGAACTCTCCCCTCTACTAACTCCAATCCTTACTCACTTATTCAACCTCTCTTTGTCAACCGGCACCTTCCCATCCTCTTTCAAACATGCACTAATCACTCCCATCCTAAAAAAACCCTCCCTAGACCCAAACTCATTGTCAAATTACCGGCCAATTTCCCTACTCCCGTTTGCCTCCAAGCTTCTCGAGCGCCTTGCATATAACCGGCTCACTAAATTCCTCTGCTCCCATTCCCTGCTAGATCCCTTGCAATCCGGATTCCGCCCTCATCACTCCACTGAGACTGCCCTCACTAAAGTGGCCAATGACTTGCTCTCAGCCAAGTCTAAAGGCCACTACTCCCTACTCATTCTTTTGGACCTGTCAGCCGCATTTGACACAGTCGATCACCCACTCCTCCTCCAAGCCCTCCACTCCCTAGGCCTCTGCGACACTGCACTCTCCTGGTTCTCATCTTATCTCTGCAACCGCTCCTTCAGTGTTTCATACTCCGGCTCCACTTCCCCACCCCTCCCACTGTCTGTTGGTGTGCCCCAAGGATCAGTACTGGGACCCTTGCTCTTCTCAATCTACACTGCTTCCCTTGGAAAACTAATAAACTCCTTTGGGTTTCACCATCATCTCTATGCTGATGACACCCAAATATATCTTTCCTCCCCAGACCTCTCTCCTTCCCTCCTGTCCCGAGTGTCTGACTGTCTGTCTGCTGTGTCTTCCTGGATGTCCTCCCATCAACTCAAACTTAACCTTAGCAAAACTGAACTAATTCTCTTCCCTCCATCTGCAACCAGCCTTATCCCAAACATTACCCTCACCGTTAACAACACTTCCATCACACCAACCCCTACAGCATGCTGCCTGGGGGTCACATTTGACTCTGCCCTATCCTTCATTCCTCACATCCAGTCAATCTCCAACTCATGCCGCCTCCACCTCCGCAACATCTCTAGAATCCGACCCTTTCTCACAGAAGACACTACCAAAATTCTAATCCAAACACTCATCATGTCCCGTCTTGACTACTGTAACTCTTTACTAATTGGCCTGCCTCTCACCCGAATAACCCCGCTACAGTCCATAATGAACTCTGCTGCAAGACTAATCTACCTCACTCATCGCTTCTCTAACACCACACCCCTCTGTCAGTCCCTACACTGGCTCCCGTTAGCATACAGAGTCAAATTCAAAACTCTGGTGCTAACTTATAGAGCCCTCACTAACACTGCACCCCCCTATATTTCATCTCTCATTTCCAAATATACTCCCGCCCGCCATCTTCGCTCTGCACATGACCTTCTGCTCTCCACAGCTCTTATTACATCCTCCCACTCCCGCCTACAGGACTTCTCCCGTGCTGCACCTGAGCTGTGGAATTCCCTCCCCCGCCCCATTAGACTCTCCCCCAGCCTTCAAATCTTCAGACGCTCCCTGAAGACTCACCTCTTCAGGGAGGCCTATCAACTGCCTCCATAAACATCATCACCAAGATTCACCCCTTGCACGGACTACTGCACTCAATGGCACTTCTCACTCCCACCCACTGACTGGCAGTTCATGTGGCAGGAGGCACTTAAACACAATAGCACTTACTCCTTCTGTATCAAACCTACCTTCCTCTAGACTGTAAGCTCTCACGAGCAGGGCCCTCTGATCCTCCTGTTCTACACATCTGATTGTACTATTTAATACCTCTGTATGTCTATTCCCAATTGTACAGCGCTGCGGAATTAGTTGGCGCTATATAAATAAAGAATAATAATAATAATAATAATACCTCTTTAATGGAGAAGCAACGTCTCTAAACCCTTTGAGTGCCAGAGGGGTACACAACGCATTGCAAAGCAATGCGTTGCGTATCCCTCAGGCACTCAAAGGGTTAATAATATTCCTCTCTGCTTTCCTGACTGTGGTCAGAAAATCCTAATGACCTCTGTGAATTTTGACCTTGTGCCTCTTTTCAAGCGATAACAACTTCAATAAGCCCTGCATGTTATGACCATGGAAGTGGACATGACAGTTTCTACCAGGACCACAGGACACAAAGTCCACCTACTACTCATGGGCATCGTTACCATTTAAAGCGGAACTTTCAGATAACAGCCAGTCGTCATGCATTCATTGAATGCATGGCGACTAGCTTGAAAATATATGTCTTACCAAAAAAAAAAATTCTTGTGTCTAGAAGAATCTGTCCCGTTTCGGGACTGACGGGCAGGTTAGTGCGGTCTGTGAGCCTGCGCCGTCAGTCCCTTCCAGTGACCATATGGTGCAAAGCAGTCTACTCTATGGAGACCGAGACTGACGGCGCATGCGCACAGCCAAGATGTCTGCTCTCTAGCCTCAGTTCTGGTCTCCAAACAGGACGGATTCCATTAGACGCAAGTATCTTTTTTTTGTACGAAATCTATTTTCAAGCTAGTCGCCATGCATTTAATGAATGCATGGCGACTTGCTATTATCTGAAAGTTCCCCTTTAAGGACCAGAGGGGTGGTAATCTTAGGGTTAATCCTAACTCTGTAAAAAAGGGTAATCTCAAATCTTTGCTAATCTTAAAGGTAATCATAGTAGAGAAATTCTCACCCCTCTAATCAGGGCCGGATTTACATCTCAGGAGCCTGTAGGCACAGAAATCTGAAGCGCCCCCCCTTGACCATCTCCATTGGACACCTCAACAATGCTCCTAATCTCCACATTGCCCCCATCATCTCCATATTGCCCTCACATTGCCCCTACCATCTCCAATTTGCCCCCCATCAGATGCACATTGCCCCCACCATCTCCATGTTGCCCTCACATTGCCTCCCCCCCATTGTCCATTTTCTACCTCCCCCCGTTGTCTGTTTCCTACCTCCCTGGCAGGAGATCATGCGTTCTTTGGCACAGTCCTGTAAGTGGTGGAGCTCCCATGCGGTCTCCTATTCAGGAATGCAGAGCACTGGGAGATGATGTCATCTCCCAGTGCTCTGCATTACTAAAGAGCCGACGAGGGAGCTCAGCACTTACAGGACTGTGCCACAGGAGGCACAGACCTGTCTTGCCAGGGAGGTAGGAAATAGACAACGGGAGGGCGACATGGAGTGGGTGCTGGTGCAGCCAGCGAGGTGGCTGTTTTTTTTGTTTGTTTTTTTTAATAATTAAAAAAAAAAAAAAGAATAAAAAAAAAAGAATCCCAATGGCAAGCACCCCTCGGTGGCGTGCGCCTGTAGGCAGGTGCCTACTTTGCCTTATGGCAAATCTGGCCCCGCCTCTGATCCTTAAAGGGATAGTTATCACTGAATAAAAATGCAGCTCCGATTGATCCTCATATAATGAGGCTCATGTAGAGCTGTGTTTCAATAGTTTACATGTTGTAGTTAAAGTTGATCTCTCACCTCTTTAAAAGTTAACCTCTATGTAATCGTGTTTTAAAGTTAACATGTAATCTGTTTGGTTTTTTTTTAATTTAAAATGGAACGTTCGCCTTAATTCAATTTGGCATATTTGAAAACTACATTAAAATCTGTCTAAATGTCATGTTAACTAAAAGGCCAGCAAATGTACAGTTCAGGACACAGGAGATATCGACACTTGTTTCATATGCTAATGTATGCTAATTGCAGCACTGTGCGGCATCAACAAAGATTTCATATGCTAATTAAGCCAATCAAGGATGTTTCATAATGTATTTAAGCCTTTCAGTGATGTGTCACATGATAATGAAGGTATCAATGACTATATATATGATAAAGCAGCTCTGTACAGTACCAGGAAATGTTTACTTTCACTTTGCCCAGAAATAAGTGTGAATATCTCCTGAACTGTACATCTGCTGTAATTTTGGATAACATGACACAGGCAGTTTTTAATGCAGTTTTCAAATATGCAAACTTGAAATAAGGTGAAAGAGCCACTTTAAAGGGATAGTAATACTTAAAATGTAAGAAAATATGTTGTAGGGTTTATGTCCCTGAATAAAACAAGGGTACTCCCACTGCTGAGAGATATTTTATTAAAAAATTATAACAGCTCAAACTTGAATTTTTTTAGGTGCAATATCACAGTGGCCTGAAAACTTACAGTGGCGCTGTTGCTACACCACTGTATGGAGATTTATGGTCTACAGACCAGAGCAGTCCATAGGATGGTGTAGCAACAGCGCCACTTTAAATTTTCAGGCCACTGTGATATTGCACCTAAAAAATTCAACCAAAATTTGGTTGTCCATGTTTTACTGAGTAGGAAAAACAATACAATATATGTTTTCTTTTTCATAAAGCAACCCCTGTAGCCTTAGGATACGGAAGAGGAAGGGGGATGTTTGGAGAAGGGTTGGAAGTGTCATAGGTTGGGGATGGTTCATGCAGGAAGGTTTCCTGTCATAAAACAGAGCAGCATCCTTCCCTCCCTGTGTTTTGTTATTGGCATGAACATGCCTTTCCTTGTGTCTGCGGATGGACCCTGACTTGTTTCTAATGGGTTGGGTAAACTCGTTCTTAATGGGGATTTATCACCCCTATACATGTTTGTCCAAAACATTAGTTTATATAGCGATTAGACTGAAAACTGTTTTCATTTTAAAAAGATAGTTATTTTGCCCAAATTAAACATCTAAATATTACCCTGCGTCTTCCTTCCAGACAGACTGTGGTTACCAGCTCTGTAACCGCAGTCTGTCACTATTCCTCTTCTCCCCTCCCTCTATCCGGCCTCCTCCAATGACAGAGGATTTCTGTCTGTAAGCTGGAGCGCTCTCATTGGCTACAGCTTACATGCAGAAATCCTCTGTCATTGGAGGAGGCTGGATAGAGGGAGGGGAGCAGAGGCAGAGTGACAGACTGTGGTTACAGAGCTGGTAACCGCAGTTTGTCTGGAATGAAGCCACAGGGTAAACTTTAGACTTTTAATTTGGGCAAAATAACGATTTTTATAAAAAATCAAAACAGCTTTCAATCTAGTCGCTACATAAACTAATGTTTTGGACAAACATGTATAGGAGTGATAGATCCCCTTTAACCCATTAAGGACCGGCGCGCGAATGTGCGACCGGCACTTGAGGACCACGGGGCTTTTTTTTTTTTTTTTTGCTTCCGGTTCAGGACTTCCGGAGCGGCGTGCAGCTGCGCCAGGAGCCCTGAACTCCATGCCGTGCCAGGACCGTCACTGGTCCTTAAGTGCCGGACCGCCGTAACGGTCCTGGCACAGCAATGGTCCTTAAGGTGTTAAGGATGGAATAAACTGAATCTCCACGGAGGTAACCATGGGGAAGTGTGCCCCCAGACTTGTGTTCTGGGTATTGTCCTACCCGGGGGGTGGGGTTCAGTTGGGTTAGTTCAATCGGGGTAATATCTGGTATCCATGTTTTGGGTGAGATTTAAGGGTCAGTTTTAGCATTTGCCCAGATAATTTAGCCATGCGGGTTTTTTTATATGTTTAAAGTTATTTATTGGCAAGAACTGTTATTTATTGTTATTTATGGATATTTATAGTAATTTGTTTTATGACCTATTGCTAATAAAGCTATGGCCTGTTCTCCTCCAGTTATGTGTTGGGTTTTTATTTCAATGTATACCCTGTATCTGTAACATGCATGTTTACTACTCCTTAAACAGCCCTTTGAGTGCCAAAGAGAGATCTAATGCATTGCAACACAAGTGGAATAGGCCATTCAGGACCTAGTATATGAAATTTACCTGCATGATCGGTGTGTCATTTCACTCACGTGATATATGTACAAATACAGAAATAGCAACACGCAGAGAGATTAAAAAAAAGTGTTCCCTATGTGTCTGTCATTGAAATTTTGATAAAACTGCCCTTTTGAGAACCAAGGGGTTAACTCCAGGTCTCAGACACCAAACGTATCAGATCAGCCCCAAGCTCATCTGCGGTGAAATAAATGTTATGTCTGGAAAATGGTAATGTTCATGAAATGTTTCGCTGACCTTTAATTATACAGAGAAAGGAGAATGGAGTTAGACATCATTTTACAGTAAACAGTGGATTTTATGCTGAATGCCAGGAACACAGTTCAGTAAAATCCATCCAAACAGGAGGGAACATGGGTACAAAACCAAAAGGGGCCGTAAAAGAAATCTAGGGTCAACTACTAGTACTATAGGGGACAATTTAAAGATTCCAAAAACCCACATTCATTTAAATTTGGGATTTTAACCCACTGAATGCTAGAGAGGTCTCCAATACAAACCCCATTTAAACTAGCGCAGTAAGTTTGCCCCAAAACACCTCCACTTTCTCTTTAAATGTAAAGCCCAATGATAGGTTACTTTCTAGTGCATACCTCCCAAGTGTCCCTCTTTAGGAGATATTAGGGGTCTGTCCCTCCCAAGTGTCCCTCTTTAGAAGATATTAGGGGTCTGAACCTCTCAAGTGTCCCTCTTTAGGAGATATTAGGGGTCCATACCTCCCAAGTGTCCCTCTTTAGGGGATATTAGGGGTCTGTAACTCCCAAGTGTCCCTCTTTAGGAGATATTAGGGGTCCGTACCTCCCAAGTGTTCTTCCTTAGGTGATATTAGGGGTCCATACGTCCCAAGTGTCCCTCTTTAGGAGATATTAGGGGTCCATACCTCCCAAGTGTCCCTCTTTAGGAGATATTAGGGGTACATACCTCCCAATTGTCCCTATATAGGAGATATTAGGGGTCCATACCTCCCAAGTGTCCCTCTTTAGGAGATATTAGGGGTCCATACCTCCCAAGTGTCCCTCTTTAGGCAATAGTAAGGGTCCATACCTCCGAGGTGTCCCCCAGGTGCAATATTAGGGGGTCCATACTTCCCAAGTGTCCCTCTTTAGGAGATATTAGGGGTCTGTCCCTCCCAAGTGTCCCTCTTTAGAAGATATTAGGGGTCCGAACCTCTCAAGTGTCCCTCTTTAGGAGATATTAGGGGTCCATACCTCCCAAGTGTCCCTCTTTAGGGGATATTAGGGGTCTGTAACTCCCAAGTGTCCCTCTTTAGGAGATATTAGGGGTCCGTACCTCCCAAGTGTTCTTCCTTAGGTGATATTAGGGGTCCATACGTCCCAAGTGTCCCTCTTTAGGAGATATTAGGGGTCCATACCTCCCAAGTGTCCCTCTTTAGGAGATATTAGGGGTACATACCTCCCAACTGTCCCTATATAGGAGATATTAGGGGTCCATACCTCCCAAGTGTCCCTCTTTAGGAGATATTAGGGGTCCATACCTCCCAAGTGTCCCTCTTTAGGCAATAGTAAGGGTCCATACCTCAGAGGTGTCCCCCAGGTGCAATATTAGGGGGTCCATACTTCCCAAGTGTCCCTCTTTAGGAGATATTAGGAGTCTATACCTCCAAAGTGTTCCTCTTCAGGATATGTTAGGATTTCATACCTCCCATGTGTCCCTGTTTAGAAAAAAATATTGGTCCATACCTCCCAAGTTTCCCCCTTTAGGAGATATTAGGGGTCCATACTTTCCAAGTGTCCCTCTTTAGGCTATATTAGGAGTTCATACCTCCCAGGTGTCTCTCTTTAGGAGATATTAGCAGTCCATACCTCCCAAGCGTCCATCTTTAGGAAGAACACTTCCTCTTTGGGACCCAAATCTCTCTGTCCCTCTTTCCCACCCTGGTGTTCCTGTGTTTAGGAGATCAGACTGTGTGGTGTGTATAGAAGTGTATCACCCTGGTGTCTCTGTGTTTAGGAGATCAGACTGTGTGGTGTGTATATAAGTGTATCACCCTGGTGTCCCTGTGTTTAGGAGATCAGACTGTGTGGTGTGTATAGAAGTGTATCACCCTGGTGTCTCTGTGTTTAGGAGATCAGACTGTGTGGTGTGTATAGAAGTGTATCACCCTGGTGTCCCTGTGTGTAGGAGATCAGACTGTGTGGTGTGTATATAAGTGTATCACCCTGGTGTCCCTGTGTTTAGGAGATCAGACTGTGTGGTGTGTGTATATGTGTATCACCCTGGTGTCCCTGTGTTTAGGAGATCAGACTGTGTGATGTGTATATAAGTTTATCACCCTGGTGTCCAAGTGTTTAGGAGATCAGACTGTGTGGTGTGTATATAAGTGTATCACATTGCTCCACAGCAATAAAGCTCACATTGATATTTGTATAAAAGTCCGTATATGTGTTTATTAATTAGTCTGTATAAATAAAATACTTTGGTCTTGTTCTAAATAATTTATTCGGTTACACAAAAAGCTTTCAATAGGTCATGAAATAACCTAAAAAGTCGCATTAATGCTTTTTTAGGGGCATTAAGGTGGGGGAGAAGGGTACTAAAAAAATTACATGATATAGAGGCTCTGGGACCTGTACCTGCCTCTCTTATATGCACAAAGCCTGGGGTAGTCAATTGTTGGGCCTCCTGTTGTTGGGAATTATAAATCCCCAGCAACTTATTTATGTTAATTCCCTGCATGCTATGCTAATTAGTTATTTCAAGGCCAGACTTGTGCCTGGCTGCAAATTCTGAGGGAACTGGTTACTTCACCCCTAGAGTGCCATGGCTGCACAATGTTCCCAATGTGCCAGGCCCTTATTGTATGGGTGAAAGGCGGCCACTGCAGAAGCCAGTACAACCAACATATAGTGGGCACATCCATAAAAAGAAAACCAAGATCTCGTGGGGGGCATCAGGACTCTTTCTGGCGGTTCACCCCAGTTATCGATCTCCCAGCCAATACAGCTGGGAGATAAATAGAAGCATGGCTCCCCTGCTTTCATTTTACCTGAACTTCCACGTAGGAATGGGCCCCTGACGATGCAGCGTGGGCTGAGAAACGCATAGGGCGATTCCGTATGAGATAGTGATATTGGTATTCTATTTGTATTTTTTATTTGATATTTATATTTGTGCAAATATATTGTATCTAGATTTTTTTTAATAAATGTTTGAATACTTAAGCGTCAGTTGAGATCCAGAGTCTTGCATAATTAAGCTCCAGTAGGGTCACTAGATTAGTTCCAGAGTGCAGGGGGTCCTAGACTGATATACTTACATCTCAATCTGCAAGGGAACAATCAGGAGGGACCAAAGAATTGGAAGCGAAGAGATGGGAGGAGGTGACACAAAGATACCAGTACTGGGGGTTATCAGGAGGGACACCAAAGGATTGGAAGCGAGGAGACGGGAGAAGGTGACACAAAGATACCGACACTGGGGGTTATCAGGAGGAACACCAAAGGATTGGAAGCGAGGAGGCGGGAGGAGGTGACACAAAGATACCAGCACTGGGGGGTTATTAGGAGGGACACCAAAGGATTGGATTTGAAGAGAAAGGAGGAGGTGATACAAAGGTACCGACACTGGGGGTTATCAGGAGGGACACCAAAGGATTGGAAGCGAAGAGACGGGAGGAGGTGACACAAAGGTACCGACACTGGGGGTTATCAGGAGGGACATCAAAGGATTGGAAACGAAGAGACGGGAGGAGGTGATACAAAGATACCGACACTGGGGGTTATCAGGAGGGACACCAAAGGATTGGAAACAAAGAGACGGGAGGAGGTGACACAAAGATACCGACACTGGGGGTTATCAGGAGGGACACCAAAGGATTGGAAACGAAGAAACAGGAGGAGGTGACACAAAGATACCGACACTGGGGGTTATCAGGAGGGACACCAAAGGATTGGAAGCGAAGAGACAGGAGGAGGTGATACAAAGATACCAACACTGGGGGTTATCAGGAGGGACACCAAAGGATTGGAAGCGAAGAGACGGGAGGAGGTGATACAAAGATACCAACACTGGGGGTTATCAGGAGGGACACCAAAGGATTGGAAACGAAGAGACGGGAGGAGGTGATACAAAGGTACCAACACTGGGGGTTATCAGGAGGGACACCAAAGGATTGGAAATGAAGAGACGGGAGGAGGTGATACAAAGGTACCGACACTGGGGGTTATCAGGAGGGACACCAAAGGATTGGAAGCGAAGAGACGGGAGGAGGTGATATAAAGATACCGACACTGGGGGTTATCAGGAGGGACACCAAAGGATTGGAAACGAAGAGACGGGAGGAGGTGATACAAAGGTACCGACACTGGGGGTTATCAGGAGGGACACCAAAGGATTGGAAGTGAAGAGACAGGAGGAGGTGACACAAAGGTACCGACACTGGGGGTTATCAGGAGGGACACCAAAGGATTGGAAATGAAGAGACGGGAGGAGGTGACACAAAGGTACCGACACTGGGGGTTATCAGGAGGGACACCAAAGGATTGGAAACGAAGAGACGGGAGGAGGTGACACAAAGATACCGACACTGGGGGTTATCAGGAGGGACACCAAAGGATTGGAAACGAAGAGACGGGAGGAGGTGACACAAAGATACCGACACTGGGGGTTATCAGGAGGGACACCAAAGGATTGGAAACGAAGAGACGGGAGGAGGTGACACAAAGATACCAACACTGGGGGTTATCAGGAGGGACACCAAAGGATTGGAAACGAAGAGACGGAAGGAGGTGACACAAAGATACCGACACTGGGGGTTATCAGGAGGGACACCAAAGGATTGGAAACGAAGAATCGGGAGGAGGTGACACAAAGATACCGACACTGGGGGTTATCAGGAGGGACACCAAAGGATTGGAAACGAAGAGACGGGAGGAGGTGACACAAAGATACCGACACTGGGGGTTATCCAGTGAAGGCGATAACACCAAGAGGCTGGATTGCCTCTTTTAAAGGTGAGTCTAACATCTATTTTAATGGTATGGTGATCCCCACGGTGAAGGCAGAGCCGGATCATCCATTATGATAACCAAAGCTACTGCCTAGGGCCCATGGCGATTTGAGGGGCCCTGGCTGCAATTGATGGGTCACAGATAAAGGCCCTGCTGGTGCTTAAAGGGATAGTAATACTTCAGTATTACAAATCCCTATATTAAAGCCCTTGTAAAAAGAAACGTTTTCCCCCAGTGTCATCTCTCAAACCTTTATGGTTTGAGAGATGATCACTTCTAAAGTTGCCCTCTCCCTCCCCCTTCCCCATAGTCAGCGTTCTAGCTGACTGCAGGGAAGAGAGTCGTATGACTTTCAGGCGGCTCTCCAGCACAGCCTGATCGCGTTACTAAAAAAGAAAACTTTCACTGAAATGGTCTTCTATGTGTGATTGGTTTGCAAGCACACGTAGAAGACCGTTTTAGTGAAAGTTTTTTTTTTTAGTTAACGAGATTGCGGCTCTGCTGCAGAGCCGCCTGATGATCTCTGACTGGATTTCCCTGAGTCAGCTAAAATGCTGACTATGGGGAAGGGGGAGGGAGAGGGCAACTTTAGAAGTGATCATCTCTCAAACTATAAAGGTTTGAGAGATGACACTGGGGGAAAACGTTTCTTTTTACAAGGGCTTTAATATAGGGATTTGTAATACTGAAGTATTACTATCCTTTTAAAGGAACATTCTGTGTCAGATGCCCTTTTTTGTTTAAAGAGACCAGCATCATCCAGTTGCTCTCACTTAAATTAAAGCCACAATGCCAGCACCTGCAACAGCACTATGTGTCAGAAGCACTGGATCAAGAGATGTGGGGCCCCAAATGGTTCCTTGCCTAGGGCCTTATGAAGCCTTAATCCATCTCTGGGTGAAGGAGGTAAAAATCAGAAGTTCACTCGGTGAAGTGGTCAAGAAAGAACAAAGTGATATTTACAGTCTACCCTCAGATTGTGTGCACTTTTGTTTTCTTTTTTGGTGTTGCTGGGATTGGGAAAAGCCTTCCATGTCATGGCCAAAGTGACCTGGGAAGCTTTCTACAGTCCCGCCCACTCCTACCCGGTAGTTTGGATAGGATGGAAGCAGAGGAGCCAGGCAGTTCCCCTACATTGCTTCTTTTGATCTCCCAGCCAAATCGGCTGGGAGATCATTAACTGGAGAGAGACATCAGTAGGGGGTCCTGATGCCTACAAGGTCTAAATGTAAGGTACTTGGAGGTTATTATTAGAAGGTGTACGTTTTCCTTTAAAAGGGAGCTGATGGGCAGATTTTCCTAATGCTGATAAAATTAAAGCAGGGGTCAGTCAGTATAGGTGAGGGGAGAGGCAATTAGGCTGGTGTGTTCTTGAACCCAAGCTTGGGGTAATTCCAGCCACTCTGCTTAGAGAGAAACAAAATAGGAGAGTGACATTCCCATCAGAGATCTAAGTATGACCCACTGAAGGAGAGACTAAAGGACAGAGGAGGAAGGAAGTAAGTGGGATGCTCAGAGTTTGGAGGAGCCTGGCAGACATGAAGTGATTTTGGAATCCTGAATAGTGAATTGGGAATGTTGAACAGTGATTTTGGAATGCTGGATAGTGATTTTGGAATGCTGGATAGTGATTTGGATAGTGATTTTGGAATACTGGATAGGGAATTAGGAATGATGGATAGTGATTTTGGAATGCTGGAAAATTAATTTCGAATGATGCATAGTGAATTAGGAATTCTGGATAATTAATTTGGAGTGCTAGATAGTGAATTGGGAATGCTAGATAGTGAATTGGGAATGCTGGATTGTGAATTGGGAATGCTGGATAGTGATTTTGGAATGCTAGATAATTAATTTGGAATGCTGGATAGTGATTTTGGAATGCTAGATAATTAATTTGGAATGCTGGATAGTGATTTTGAAAGCTGGATAGAGAATTAAGAAATCCTGATAATTAAGAATGCTGGATATTGAATTCAGAATGTTGGATAGTTTATTTGCAATGCTGGATATTGAATTAGAAATGCTGGATATTGATTTTAGAATGCTGGATAATTAATTTGGAATGCTGGATAGTGGATTTGGAATTCTGAATAATGAATTTGGAATGCTGGATAGTGAATATAGAAGTTTGGGTAGTGATTTTAGGATGCTTGATAGTGAATATGGAATGCTGGATAGTGAATATAGAAGTTTGGGTAGTGATTTTAGGATGCTTGATAGTGAATATGGAATGTTGGATAGTGATTTTAGAATGCTGGATAATGAATTTGGATTGCTGGATAATTAATTTGGATTGCTGGATAGTGAACTTGGAATGCTGGATAGTGATTTTAGAATGCTAGATGGTAGAATTAGGAATGATGTATAGTGATTTTAGAATGCTGGATTGTGATTTTAGAATGTTGGATAGTAAATTTGGAACACTGGATAATGAATTTGGAATTCTGGAAAGGGAATTTGGAATGCTGGATAGTGATTTTAGAATGCTGGATAGTGAATTTGGAATGATGGATAGTGAATTTGGAATGCTGGACAGTGATTTTAGAATGCTGGATAGTGAATTTGGAATGATGGATAGTGAATTTGGAATGCTGGATAGTGATTTTAGAATGCTGGATAGTGAATTTAGAATGCTAGGTTGTGATTTCAGAATGCTGGATAGGGAATTAGGAATGCTGGATAGTGATTATAGAATGCTGGATTTTAAATTTGGAATGCTGTATAGTGAATTTGGAATGCCGAATATTGATGTTAGAATGCTGGAAAGTGATTTTCGAATGCTGGATACTGAATTTGGAATGCTGGATAGTGATTTTAGAATGCCGGATAGTGAATGCTGAATAATTAATTTATAATGCTTGATAGTGAATTTGAAATGTATGATAATGAATTTGGAATGCTGGATAGTGAATTTGGAGTGCTGGAAATAGAAGTTGGAATACTTGATAGTGATTTTAGAATGCTGATTAGTGATTTTAGAATGCTGGATATTCAATTTGGAATTCTGGATAGGTAATTAGGAATGCTGGATAGTGATTGTAGAATGCTGGATGGTGAATTTGGAATGCTAGATAGTGATTGTAGAATGCTGTATACTGAACTTGCAATGCTGGATAGTGATTTTAGAACGCTGTATAATGAATTTGCAATGCTGAATAGTGATTTTAGAATGCTGGATAATTAATTTGGAATGCTGGATTGTGAATTTGGAATACTGGATAGTGAATTTGGAATGCTAGATAGTGATTATAGAATGCTGGATAGTGAATTTGCAATGCTGGATAATGAATTTAGAATGCTGGATAGTGAATTTGGAATGCTGGATAATGAATTTGGAATGCTGGATAGAGAATATGGAAGTCTGGATAGTGATTTTAGAATGCTGGATAGTGAATTTGGAATGCTCGATAGTGAATTTGGAAGGCTAGATAATGAATTTGGAATGCTGGATAGTGAATATGGATTGCTGGATGGTAGAATTAGGAATGGTGGATAGTGATTTTATAATGATAGATAATGAAAACCCTTTGAGTGCCAGAGGGGTACGGAATGCATTGCAAAGCAATGCATTCCTTACCCCTCTGGCACTCAAAGGGTTAAAGCAAGAAAAGATGCACAAAAGGGGACCAACTGAATTTAGTGTCAAAGGAAAATTTCAAATTCAAATAAACAGCAATGCTTATGATGTCATGATAAACTGCTACAAGGCTTCTATATCACAAGCTGTTTACTACAGACCACTTCAGATCTGCATTAGTTATAGTGATATTTGTGTGTACCTCGTACCAACTGATTCAAATCTTCTCAAACCTATAGAGTGCTGAGCAGGGAGCCTGAGTAGCTGATAATGGCTGGCTGTGGGAACAGCAGTCAAAATGCCCTCTCTTAGATCCCTGTATTAATCATATGTCTAGGATTACTGTGGTCCTACTACGCTTGTGTGTGGGCATACTGCCTAGGTAAGAGGAAGGTGGAGTTTTGGTATTATTAGGGTAATGCTGAAATCTAGCTGTATGCTTACTTATATGTGTGTACTTGAGCGTGTCAGAGGATAGGGGAAAAAAGAAATACTATTATGTTTATTAGATATTTTTATACTCTGTACATGATGTAAGTTTATATATAGAACCTCAATAAATTAGTGATAGTAAGAGATGCCAAAAGTAATGCCATTCTAGGTGAAAACAACTGTACCGCAGGGGTAAAATAATTCCCATTGACTTAAATGGGGTTTTTAATACCCTTAAATTAAGCTGACCACCAGGCACCCTCCTTAATCAGGGACAGATATGACATTTGCATTTTAAGGTCTGCACTGTGATCACAGCAGCCCTGCGGTATGTATTTTTCATATTCTTCCACAGTTAAAGGGGAGGTCTGATCACCTAACATAAACGTTAGAGATCTCTCCAGTGCATTGCTGTGTGATGCGTTGGAGACCTCTTCAGCACCCATGTGGTTAAAAGCCCTATTTTAATCCATGGGACTTTTTTGTCTGTATAGAGCAGTTGCAGAAAATGAATTAAAAAATATGCAGCCATTTCATGTAAACCCAGTGTTTCTCAACTCCTGTCCTCAGGACCCACTAACAGGCCAGGACTTAGGGATTTCTCTGCTAGAGCACAGGTGTGGTGATCAGAGGCTCATTCACATTGATTAACTCACCTGTGTTCTAACAAGGAAATCATGTGATCAGAGGCTCATTCACATTGATTAACTCACCTGTGATCTAACAAGGAAATCATGTGATCAGAGGCTCATTCACATTGATTAACTCACCTGTGCTCTAACAAGGAAATCATGTGATCAGAGGCTCATTCACATTGGTTAACTCACCTGTGTTCTAACAAGGAAATCATGTGATCAGAGGCTCATTTACATTGATTAACTCACCTGTGCTTTAACAAGGAAATCATGTGATCAGAGGCTCATTCACATTGATTAACTCACCTGTGCTCTAACAAGGAAATCATGTGATCAGAGGCTCATTCACATTGGTTAACTCACCTGTGTTCTAACAAGGAAATCATGTGATCAGAGGCTCATTTACATTGATTAACTCACCTGTGCTTTAACAAGGAAATCATGTGATCAGAGGCTCATTCACATTGATTAACTCACCTGTGCTTTAACAAGGAAATCATGTGATCAGAGGCTCATTCACATTGATTAACTCACCTGTGTTCTAACAAGGAAATCATCAAATCCTGGCCTGTTAGTGGGTCCTGAGGACAGGAGTTGAGAAACACTGAGATTTTAAACCTTACTAGTTGAAGAGCCCGATACACAGGCCACAGTGCCACTGCCAGCCGTTCGCGGCACAGTCATGCGCAGTAGAGACTGCCCACGCCACGGCTGATATAGAGCTGGATGCTCCTTCTGTATCAGCCGCGGCGTGGGCAGTCTCTACTGCGCATAACTGCAGCACGAGCAGCAGTGTCTACTGCGCATGATCCAGCGTTACACACGTTTTAGCGAATTATTATATAGGATTATCAGTAAAGAAGCCACATGTTTGGGTTGGATGCCTGAGTGTAAATATCTGAGTGGAGGCAAAAGATGAACCACAAGGGCAGCTCACAACGATTGTGGAGTAGTAGGACTCTGGTAATTCAGAATATCCTTATTACACCATAGCTTGTATTAATGTGGTGATTGCACACCTCACTTGCCCAAAAAGGGGCAAAGTCCTAGTGATGTGACTTACATTAACCCTTTGAGTGCCAGAGGGGTATGCGACGTATTGCAAAGCACTGAGTGGCGTACCCCTCTGGCACTCAGATAGTTAATGCAATATGACATCACTCACTGATGCTAATCCCCAGTACTGAATGTTATCAATTTCTGCGCTGCGTCCTGGGCCTCCCGCAGCAGAAAGACCGAGAGGTGTTATCCTCAAGACGCAGTTCTAGTGCACCAAGCAGGCATTAATGGCTGCTGCAAGGCGTCACCCCCCCTCAGAGGGGACTTCTCCTGAGTTTTTTGCGGATCTGGCCCCAATCCAAATGCAGGGAGATGCGGAGCTGCACGGAGGCACTTCACCGGAATGGTATTCTTTACAAGTGGGGCTCCCCTTCCGCCTAAATTTCTTTGTCAACAACCACCTCCATTCTGTTAAAGATCTACAGTCTGGTGAGGAGCTCCTTCAATGTCTAGGAATACCTTTTGCTACACCTGCTCCGGCCTCAACTCACTGCGACCCTGCTTGATCCTTTCCTGCTGCGACCTATGACCCCGCATCTTCATGACACAAGCGTTGTATGCCTATGTCCTGCACTAACCTTTAGGGACTGCTCTCCCTCAGAAGAACCCAACCTTGTTACTGTACAGGATCATCTACACCCGTTTTGCTGCTGTTCTGACTTTACTACAGGGGCATGTTCTTGCCAGAGTATTCCTTATGTCACATAGACCTCTTTTTCCAGGGATTGCCTCTACTACCCATCAAAGGACAACTTCCGTGCTTGAGCAATTGCGGGGTCGAGGTTTTGTGTTCATTTGTATCCAGCTTTCCCCACATAATTTCTCTCCAGCCATACAGGCATACGAGTCAACCACTTACGTTGAATAGGATGTGACAGGCATGGGTTCTAGCATATGCTAAATTGAATGACGGGCATGGGTTGTCGATGTTCGAACACGTGCAATTTGGATTGTGACCGGCATCCCATGCTGGAGTAGACGTGACATGAATAGACTGGTAATGTATGACAATGTCCGTTTTTGGGACCTTTTTCTAAATGCACACCATGTCTGGAAAGAATGATAGCAGCGTGCACGGAGGAGCACTGCTATAATTTAACTCACGTTAAATTTGGCAGAATAATTCGGAATGGATCAGAATTTCGTTCGAATCGAATAGGTCCAGTCCGAAATTAGGATCATCCGATTTAGAAAAAAAATTTCGGCCGAATTCGAATTCAATTGAAAATTTTGCCCGTGCACAAGTCTAAAAGGGAACTTGGAATGCTGGATAGTGATTTTAGAATGCTGGATAGTGAATCTGGAATGCTAGATAGTGATTTTAGAATGCTAACTAGTGAATTTGGAATGCTGGATTATGATTTTAGAATGTTGGATAGTGATTTTAGAATGCTGGATAGTGATTTTAGAATGTTCGATAGTGATTTTAGAATGCTGGATAATGAATTCAGAATTCTGGATAATGAATTTAGAAAGCTGGAAAATGATTTTAGAATGCTGGATAGTGAATTTGGAATGCTAGATAGCGATTTTAGAATACTGGATAGTGAATTTGGAATGCTGGATATTGAAATTGGAATGCTGGTTAATTAATTCAGAATGCTAGATATTTATTTTGGAATGCTGGATAGTGAATTTGGAATGCTGAATAATGAATTTGAAATGCTTGATAGTGAATTTGGAATGTTGAATAATTAATTTGGAATGCTGGATACTGGTTTTAGAATGCTAGATAATGAATTTAGAATGCTGCATAGTGATTTTAGAATGTTGGATATTGACTTTAGAATGCTAGGTAATGAATTTAGAATGCTGGATAGTGATTTTAAAATGCTGGATAGTGAATTTGGAATGCTGGATAGTGATTTTAAAATGCTGGATAGTGAATTTGGAATGCTGGATAGTGAATTTGGAATGCTGGATAATGAATTCAGAATGCTTGAGATTGATTTGTAATGCTGGATAGTGAATTCGGAATGCTGGATAATTAATTCAGAATGTTGGATATTGATTTTAGAATGCTAGATAATAAATTTAGAATGCTGGATAATGATTTTAGAATGCTGGATAGTGAATTTTGAATGCTGGATAGTAAATTTGGAATGCTAGACATTGATTTTAGAATGCTGGATAGTGATTTTAGAATGCTAGATAGAGATTATAGAATGCTGAATAAGGAACTTGGAATGCTGGATAGTGATTGTAGAATGCTGGATGTTGAATTTGGAATGCTCAATAGTGAATTTGGAATGCTGGTTAATGAATTCAGAATGCTGGATATTGATTTTAGAATGCTACATAATGAATTTGGAATGCTGCATGGTGATTTTAGAATGTTGCATAGTGCGTTTGGAATGTTGGATATTGATTTAAGAATGCTAGATAATGAATTTAGAATGCTGGATAGTGATTTTAGAATGCTGGATAGTGAATTTGGAATGTTGGATAGTGAATTTGGAATGCATCATAAGGAAATTGGAATTCTGGATAGAGGATTTGGAATGCTAGACAGTGATTGTAGAATGCTGGATATTGAATTTGGAGTGCTGGATATTGGAATGCTGAATAGGGAATTTGGAATGCTGGGTAATGAATTTGGAATTCTGTATAGGGAATTCAGAAGGCTGAATAATTATTTTAGAATGCTGGATAGTGAATTTGTAATGCTAGATAGTTATTTTAGAATGCTGGATAATGAATTAGGAATGCTGGATAGAGAATTAGGAATGCTGGATAATGAATTTGGAATTCTGGATAGAGAATTTAGAATGCTGGTTAGGAAACTTGGAATCCTGGAAGTGATTTTAGAATGTTGGATAGTCAATTTGGAATGCTACACAGTGATTTTGGAATGCTGGATAGTGAATTTGGAATGCTGAATAGGGAACTTGGAATGCTGTATAATTAATTCAGAATGCTGGATATTGATTTTAGAATGCTAGATAATTAATTTGGAATGCTGGTTAGTGGATTTAGAATGCTAGATAATGAATTTGGAATGCTGGGTAGTGATTTTAGAATGCTGAATAGTGAATTTGGAAGGCTGGATAGTGTATTTGGAATTCTGGATAATGAATTTAGAATGTTGGATATTGATTTTAGAATGCTAGATAAAGAATATAGAATGTTGGATAATGATTTTAGAATGCTGGTTAGTGAAGTTGGAATGCTGGTTAGTGCTGGTTAGTGAAGTGCTAGATAGTGAATCTGGAATGCTAGATAGTGATTTTAGAATGCTGGATAGTGAATTGGGAATGCTGGATTGTGATTTTAGAATGCTGGATATTGATTTTAGAATGCTGTATAATGAATTTGGAATGCTGCATAATGATTTTAGAATGTTGGATAGTGCATTTGGAATGTTGGATATTGACTTTAGAATGCTAGATAATGAATTTAGAATGCCGGATAGTGATTTTAGAATGCTGGATAGGGAACATGGAATGCTGGATAGTGATTTTAGAATGCTGGATTGTGAATTTGGAAGCCAGATAGTGATTTTAGAATGCTGGATAGTGAATTTGCAATGCTGGTTAATGGATTCAGAATGCTGGATATTGATTTTAGAATGCTAGATAATGAATTTGGAATGATGCATAGTGATTTTAGAATGTTGGATAGTGCATTTGGAATATTCGATATTGACTTTAAAATACTAGATAATTAATTTAGAATGCCGGATAGTGAATTTGGAATGCTGGATAGTGATATTAGAATACTGGATAGTGAATTTGGAATGCTGGATAATTAATTCCGAATGCTAGATATTGATTTTAGAATGCTGGATAGTGAATTTGGAATGCTGGATATTGATTTTAGAATGTTGGATAGTGAATTTGGAATGCTGCATAATGAATTTGGAGTTCTGGATAGGGAATTTGGAATGCTAGATAGTGATTGTAGAATGCTGGATATTGAATTTGGAATGCTGGTTAGTGATTGTAGAATGCTGGTTATTGGAATGCTGAATAGTAAATCTGGAATGCTGAATAATGAATTTGGAAATCTGTATAGGGAATTCGGAATGCTGAATAGTGATTTTAGATTGCTGGATAGTGGATTTGTAATGCTAGTTAGTTATTTTAGAATGCTGGATAATAAATTAGGAATGCTGGATAATGAATTTTTAATTCTGGATAGAGAATTTGGAATGTTGGATAGTGATTTTAGAAAGCTGGAAATGAATTCAGAATGCTGGATATTGATTTTAGAATGCTAGAAAATGAATTTGGAATGCTGGATATTGAATTTGAAATGCTGGATAGTGAATTTGGAATACTGAATAGTGAATTTGAAATCCTGGATAATGAATTTGGAATGCTGGATAGTGAATTTGGAATGCTGGATAATGAATTCAGAATGCTGGGTAATTATTTTAGAATGCTCTATAGTGAATTTGGAATTCTGGATAGTGATTTTAGAATGCTGGATATTAAATTTGTTATTTTGGATGGTGAATTAGGAATTCTGGATGTTGATTTTAGAATGCTGGATAGTGAATTTGGAATGCTGGATATTGATTTTAGAATGTTGGATAGTAAATTTGGAATGCTGCATAATGAATTTGGAATTCTGGATGGGGAATTTGGAATGCTAGATAGTGATTGCAGAATGCTGGATATTGAATTTGGAATGCTGGTTAGTGATTGTAGAATGCTGGATTTTGGAATGCTGAATAGTGAATTTGGAATGCTGGATAATGAATTTGGAATTCTGTATATGGAATTCGGAATGCTAAATAGTGATTTTAGAATGCTGGATAGTGAATTTGTAATGCTAGTTATTTTAGAATGCTGGATAATAAATTAGGAATGCTGGATAGAGAATTAGGAATACTGGATAATGAATTTGGAATTCTGGATAGAGAATTTGGAATGCTGGATATTGATTTAAGAATGCAGGATTTTGAATTGGGGATGCTGGATAGTGATTTTAGAATGTTGGATAGTCAATTTGGAATGCTGGATAGTGATTTTAGAATGTTGGATAGTGAATTTGGAATGCTGGATAGTGAATTTGGAATGCTGTATAATGAATTCAGAATGCTCGATATTGATTTTAGAATGCTAGATAATTAATTTGGAATGCTGGATAGTGGTTTTAGAATGCTAGATAATGAATTTGGAATGCTGGGTAGTGAATTTAGAATGCTGGATAGAGAATTTGGAAGGCCGGATAGTGAATTTGGAATGCCGAATAATGAATTTGTATTTGGAATTTTGGATAATGAATTTGGAATGTTGAATATTGATTTTAGAATGCTGGATAATGGTTTTAGAATGCTGAGTAGTGAAGTTGGAATGTTGGATAGGGAACTTGGAATGCTGGCTAGTGATTTTAGAATGCTGGATATTGAATTTGGAATGCTGGGTAGAGAATTTGGAATGCTGGTTAATGAATTCAAAATACTGGATATTGATTTTTGAATGCTAGATAATGAATTTGGAATGCTGCATAGTGATTTCAGAATGTTGGATAGTGAATTTGGAATGCTGGATATTGATTTTAGAACTGTAGATAATGAAGTTACAATGCTGGATAGTGATTTTAGAATGCTGGATAGTGAATTTAGAATGCTGAATAGTGAATTTGGAATGCTGAATAATTAATTTGGAATGCGGGGTAGTGGTTTTAGAATGCTAGATTATGAAATCAGAATGATGGATATTGATTTTAGAATGTTAGAAAGTGAATTGTAATGCTGGATAGGGAACTTGGAATACGGGACTGTGATTTACGAATGCTGGATAGTGAATTTGGAATGCTGGACAGTGATTTTAGAATGCTGGATAGTGATTTTAGAATGCTGTATAGTGAATTTGCAATGCTGGATAATGGATTTTAGAATGCTGTATATTGATTTTAGAATGCTAGATAATGATTTTAGAATGCTGGATAGTGAAGTTGGAAAGCTGGATAGTGATTTTAGAATGCTGCATAGTGATTTTAGAATGCTGGATAGTGAATTTGGATTGCTGGATATTGATTTTAGAATGTTGGATAATGAATTTGGAATTCTGAACAGGGAATTTGGAATGCTAGATAGTGATTGTAGAATGCTGGATATTGAATTTGGAATGCTGGATAGTGATTGTAGAATGCTGTATATTGGAATGCTGAATAGTGAATTTGGAATGCTGGAAATGAATTTCAAATTCTGTATAGGGAATTCGGAATGCTGAATAGTGATTTTAGAATGCTGGATAGTGAATTTGTAATGCTGGATAGATATTTTAGAAGGCTGGATAATAAAATAGGAATGCTGGATATAGAATTGGAATGCTGGGTAGTGAATTTGGAATGCTAGATAGTGATTTTAGAATGCTGGATAGTGAATTGGGAATGCTGGATAATTAATTCAGAATGCTGGATATTGATTTTAGAATGCTAGATAATTAATTTGGAATGCTGGATAGTGATTTTATAATGCTGGATAGTGAATTTGGAATGCTGGATAGTGATTTTAGAATGTTGTATAATGAATTTGGAAGGCTGGACAGTGAATTTGGTATGTTGGATAGTGAATTTGGAATGTTGGATACTGATTTTAGAATGCTAGATTGTGATTTTTCAATGCTGGATAGTGATTTTGGAATGCTGGATATTGGTTTTGGAATGCTAGGTAATGAATTTAGAATGCTGGATAGTGAATTTGAAATGCTGCATAAGGAAATTGGAATGCTGGGTAGTGATTTTAGAATGCTAGATAGTGAATTTGCAAAGCTGGATAATGGATTCAGAATGCTGTATATTGATTTTAGAATGCTGGATAATGAATTTGGAATGCTGGATAGTGAATTTGGAATGCTGGATAGTGAATTTGGAATGCTGGATAATGAATTCAGAATACTGTATATTGATTTTAGAATGCTAGATAATGAATTTAGAATACTGGATAATGATTTTAGAATTCTGGATAGTTAATTTTGAGTGCTGGATAGGGAATTCGGAATGCTGTATAATGAATTTTGAATGCTGGATAATGATTTAGGAACTCTGGATAGTGAATTTGGAATCCTGGATAGTACTGAAGGAGGGCTGAGATACACTAAACAGTAGAATATTATACTATACTTTATTCTGGACGTGGATGAGTAAGTGATTACATATCTCCCAAATGTCGCTCTTTAGGAGACATTAGGGTCCATACTTCCCAAGTGTCCCTCTTTAGGAAGTACAGTCCCTCTTTAAGACACCAAATCCCTCTGTCGCTCTTTCCCACCCTAGTGTCCCTGTGTTTAGGAGATCAGACTGTGCAATGATTGTTTAGACATCAGTATATGGTTTGTACATTAGTCTATGTATATAAAATACTTTGGTCTAAAACATTTATTCACATACAAATACAAGTGTCAAATTCAATAGGTCATGAAATAACCTAAAAATTCTTGGTAATGCCACGCCCATTAGCCTCACCCCCAAAACACCCCGTAAAACAAAAGTGTCCCCCTTTAGCCATTTGAAATGTTGGGAGGAATGTGATTATGGTCCATTTCATGCTCTATACAAGAATTAATCTAGTAAACAGATTGTGATTCAGGGAGGAGAACTTTGCACACATCTTACATTAATTGTAGTTGCTGTCTGTCTCTCTTCCCCATTTATTTTCCCTCCGTGTCTCCCATTCTTTAGATTTTTCTCACCATCTATTTTCCATACCAGCAGGGCCGGATTTGCAATATGGCAGAGTAGGCACCTGCCTACATGCGCATCCCACAGAGGGGCGCCTGTCATTGGGATAGTTTTTTGGCTTCCTGTTTTTAT
The DNA here is from genome assembly GCA_037306005.1 of Rhinophrynus dorsalis. Classification (NCBI taxonomy): domain Eukaryota; kingdom Metazoa; phylum Chordata; class Amphibia; order Anura; family Rhinophrynidae; genus Rhinophrynus; species Rhinophrynus dorsalis. The sequence continues at coordinate 474,257,339 of CM074723.1, read as the reverse complement.
TTTTTATTAGCCTCGCCAGCCACCCCCTGCTTCGCACCCGCAACAACATGGAGAGGAGAGGTCTGCTCTGAAGACCTGTAGTTACTGAACTCCCTAGTTGCCATTGGCTCTTTAGTAATAATGCAGAGCGCTGGGAGATGACATCATCTCCAGGCGCTCTGCATTACAGACCACGCGGGAGCTCCAGCAGCTACAGCTCTGTGATAAAGGTGGCACATACCTCTCCAGCGAGGTAGTAAATGGGGGTCAATATTGAGATGATGGGGCAAAGTGAAGGGCAATATTGAGATGATGGGGGCAATGTGAGGGGCAATATGGACATGATGGGGCAATGTGAGGTGATATGGACATGATGGGGCAATATGAAGATGATGGGGTGAGTTGGATTTCATGGGGGGCAACATGGAGATGATGGAGCAATGTGAGGGCAATATAGAGATGATGGGGGCAAGTTAGAGGTGATGGGGGCAATGTGAGGGGCAATATGGAGCTGATGGGGTGCAATATGGAGCTGATGAGCATTGTGGAGGTATCCAGTGGAGATGGCAAATCGGGGGGCGCTTCAGAATTCTTTGCCTACAGGCTCCTGAGATGTAAATCCAACCCTGCATACCAGCCCTGTGGTGACAGCCAATCTATTACACTTTTCTGTCCCTGCTACTCATTCCACCCTGCCTTCCAATAATCCCCTATTGATTATCCTTCTCTATAATGTTTTATTCAATTGTTTTTAAAGTAAGGTTTATTAAATTTGTCACGGGAAGGGGGGTGCAGAGAGGCTCAGGCCAGTGGATTATGCGTTTTGGGGGACTTACTGACTGAGATGAATGGTCCCTGCAGCAGGCATGGAGTTCCTACAGGGCTCATGCCATGGAGACATTGGTATTTCCTCCTGTGAAGGGGTTGTGGGTCTATACAGGCTGGCATTGCCTCAAGAGTTCTCCCCTCCTCCCACCCAGACTGAGAGACTACAGTTAAACATTTTAAATGTTAAATGCATTAGAAAACCTATAGTGGGCTGTTACCTTTTAATTACATAAGACGGGGAGTCCCACTGAGTTTATCTACAGAGGCTGGCTGCAACCTGTCTGGACAATGTGTCAAAGGCTATACTTTCATGTCATCTGATTGAGGTGTTCCTAATCTCATTATCATATCCAGCAACAATGTATATTCATCTATTGGCACTTCCTATGATTGTAATATCTACACCTTTGTGTGGCTATCCTTGGGTCCATAGGGAACAGGATACTTGAGGGAGTTTGCAAATATATATGTGCACACCGACATCCCAACAGATCTCCACAAGACCGATCTTGCACTGTATGTGGAGGATGTTGCAATCATCTCCCAGTCATTCAGCAAAAAGGAAGTGGCGAAGAATCTGCAAGCATCATTGGACATCATCTCAACCTGGTAAACCGACTGGCGGATAGAACTCAACATCAGCAAGACAACTGCAATGCTGTTCCCCAGAAAGAAGATCAAGGAGCACCCGCACATCAGCCTCAATGGCGAGACCATCAAGTGGGAGAGTAGCAGTCGCTACCTCGGCGTGACCCTGGACAGCAAACTTAACTGGGGAAGCCATATTGAGAATACTCAGCAGAAGGCAACAGGAAAGACGGCAGCACTGTACCCACTCCTGAAGACCAAGTCCATACCCCTCCGGACAAAGATCAATGTCTACAAGGCAATCATCAGACCTACCCTGACGTATGCCTCCCCAGCATGGATCACCTGCCATGAGCGACACCGGAAGAGTCTTCAGATAGTTCAGAACAATGCCCTGCGGATATCATCTGGATAGCTGACCTAAGGATAGCTGACCTTCCATGGGAACTGGACATCAACATGTTGGACGAACACCTAGCGAAGCTGAGAAAGAACTTCTGCCAAGGACTAGATCAGAACCCGAGCCCTCTGTTCAGAAGACTCACTGCCACCACTGCAAACCCCTTCAACCGCTACCCGCGGCCCATCACAGCAAAGGCCCTGTGAAACCAGCCCTACTGTGACAAGTCCACACAGACCAAGAAGAATCCAAACACACGACTACATACCCAACCCGGGAAGATGGAGTAATGAGGCTCAAGTCTCGATATCCAAAAATCACCGCTGATGGATAAAATCTATCAGCAAGAAGAAAATGAAGAGAGAGTTAATAAAGTGTGTCTTTCCTGAAGTTTCATCTGGAACCAAGGCTTCATGTTATTCTGTTCCTGTATCCTTTTCCATCTGTCTTGAAGTTCCCATGGTGAGGATTATCTATCTACATGGAGGTACCCAGTTGTGGGTACCTGGGTTTCCTTGACAAAATTATTTTGTTTTTAATATTAGATCTACTCATGCTAGACGTTTTATATGATAAAAACAAGAGAGTAAAACAAAGGCTTCTCCTTGTGTAGTATGTTAAGTAAACAACAACCTCCACCAAAACACCCAATGAATGTGTACTCACAAATATAGATGCTGTGGCTCTACTTATGTATTACACAGCTAAATGAGAATCTTTGGGATGCTAAACTGTCCCAAACACAGTTGTCCCAAACACAGACTTTCCAGAAATGAGCTGCTCCTGTGACACATTCTCTCTCCAAAAGGCCACAAAATCTTGGATCATGGAAAATAGAAAGATACATTGTGCCCCATAGTGTAGAATCATTAAAATCCTTAGCTCTTTGGCTTCTATATATTTCTAAGATTTCACTAACCCAGCTTCATACAGTGATATTGGAGAACATTAAATCTCCATTGATGAGACGTTTCCGGAGTTTGGTTGATTCCTGGATGTACCCGAGTGGAGACGGGAATTTCTCCATCCGCAAATTCTGTCAGACTTACCTGTGACCACCTCATTTGTGAGTACCATTACCAAAATTTCCTTCATTTTATCTATTAACGATTCTACACTGTGGGGCGCCCTGTATCTTTCTATTTTCTATGATCCTAGTATTTTTTTAATATATACATTTATATTTATTTGATATGAATGGTACATTTTATACTTTTTTCAATTCTTAATAAAGTATTTCACTTAGAAACCTCGTATTTACTATCTGAGGGGACCCCAGAATTGTACAGTTTGCATCAACATTTATATATAAAAATACAAGGATTTGGAAGAACTATTTGCGAGTGGATGCAATTAGGTCTGCATTTCACCTAAATAGAAATTGTCTGTTCACATCGTTTCATCCATTAATCAGCTTAATTTCATCATCTGTCATTTCACCAGAAATCCATATCTGCAGAGATGGATTAAGGCTCCATAGGACCCAAGGCAAGGCACCAGTTTGGAGCCCTATATCTCTTGCTTCTGACACGCTAGCACGGACCGGCATTGTGACTAATGTAAATGGGAGCAAAAAAAAGGCAACATAAAGGACATCTGACACAACATGCTAACAGCAGCAACAGCAGGTCCTCTGTCTGTGATACACCACTTGCAGCAAGGGCCCCACATATTGCCATGGGCCCTAGGCAATAGCCTAGGTTGCCATAATGAATGATCTGCATACCTGGGAATTTCTTACTTGGGGCTGCCCGGAGGACAGCCCTCTAGTGCCGATGAGGGTAGAGAAATGACGTGATATGCTTCATTAAAAAGCGGCGGGGCTTAATCGAGAGGAGGGGCGGGACTACTAAACATAAAAAAACATATAGAATGCACTAGGAAAGGAGTAGAAGAGGGCGCGGAGTGGGAGGAACAGGGTGGGATTGAGCACAAGTGGGCAGGGTTTCCTCACATCCGGAGAATCTGACTCTGCCCTGGAGACCCGGTAATTCATTGTCAAACCCGGAGTCTCCGGGGAAAAACCGGAGAGTTCCCAGGTATGATGATCTGGCTCTGACTATCTGTGAACCATCAAGGAAGACTGGGTTCTTTGATCATTTATGTAGACTATTTCCTTTTCAGTTATGGTGTTCATTATGGACAACAGTTTATAGCTAGTGTTTTATTGTGCCTTGATGTAGATCAAAGCATCATTTCTCATTTAATAAAAATAGAAGAGATAATTATTAAGTGTTGTTACATTCATATTTTTGGTTCGGCATATTTTTTGCTGTTTTTTAACATTTCCAAACTAACAACATTATATGAATACACATACTGTTACCGTATCATACAATCATTAAGTGTATTGTATTGTATTGTATATTTTTATTTATATTGCGCCAACTGGTGTACTTGGCACTTTACAGATTACAGTTAACATAGAAGGGGTATAATAACTGCGGTGATTAAGTGCTTATACAGGTGAGTATACATTAGGATAAGAGGTCCCTGCCCCGTAGAGCTTACAATCTAAGTATAGGATGGGTGACATACAGATACGATCTGGTAGAAGAGGAAGTGCAGTGTTTGGTTTATGATGATAATGTTTGATAATGTTTCCATATTACGCTGTTGCTAGAGGTAAAAGGTGATCTTTTAGTTTAGATTTAAAGTTGTTGAGGGTCAAGTCTTGGTGAATACTGGGTGGTAGGGAGTTCCAGAGGTAGGGGCAGCAAGTGAGAAAGCTTTCAATTGTGAAACAGCGATAGCGGTTAAAGGGGCAGTGAGTTGTCTACCATGTGTGCTGCGTAGTGGATGTGCAGGAATATGGCGGGATATCAAAGATGAGATATAAGGCAGGGACAAGTGATGGAGAGCCTTGAAGGTAATGAGGAGGATTTTGAATGTGATACGCTGCTTTATGGGAAGCCATGACAGTGATTTTAAAGGGGAACTACAACCCCGCAATAACTTTACATGTATTCAGTCTTCATCTGGCGACTAGCTGCTTAGTAGCGCTAGTCGCCAGAAATATTACCTGGTTCCAAAGATTTTGGAGTTTTTCCGATGCTCACAGGAGCAGGAAGCACGGACATCTCGTCACAGTGACATCTGTGCCCCTGTGCTGTCAGTCCCTTTTGGAGCCAATACTAAGCAGCTAGTCTCCAGATGAAGACTGAATACATGTAAAGTTATTGCGGGGTGGTAGTTCCCCTTTAAGAGTGTTGGGGTGAGTACTGTTCTGGAGAAGATAAGAAGAGTATTCTGGTGGCTGAATTAAGAACTGATTGAAGAGGAGCAAAGGGGTTAGTCCTGTCATACATAAATATTTGCGGAGATAACACTTCTGTTAGATTTGAGGGACTGATCTTATTGTGTCTGTGTATTTTTTAGATTTATTTTTAGTTTTTTTTTATCTATTTTTTGTGACTTTCCTTGGAGTTGAAGGGGAGTGCATATTATTTCCCTTTTCCCCTTCTCTTGTCTGTTACTGACTTGCTACTCTTTTAGCTGTCCATGATGATGGCCTTGGTGGTGCAAGAGATGACAGAAAAGCTCAGTGCAGTGGGTAATGGAGAAACTTGACTCCAGGAAAAGCTCCATCCGTAAATACACCAGGTCCCTCCTATGATTAAGTGATGTGTGTTCACGAAATACATAAGGTGGGTCGTGGCTTTTGTTTTTTCATGTGTGTTCATGAATCCATTCCTGTTTGGAGTAACTTTTATATTAGTTTTATAATAAAGATGGACTTTTTTATTATACCTGTTTGACTGGCACTTCATGACACTGCAGATCAGTAGAGAGCTCCCTTCCTGTGTCTTCCTATAGCAGGTATCTACTGTCATGTTCTGTCCTTTTTACTTGTCTTTCTGGCTGTTTCATGTCTGTTTTTTATAGGTTTCTTTGGCTTACCAGATCCTTGCTCCTAGTCCCGCTTTTTTACCTTGCATTGTGCCTTTATCAAGCTCGTTTCTCAGTACTAACTTGAAATCTTAGTGTTCTCGTGAGTTCTGAGTTAGTTCCACTTCTGTTCTGTGTTCTTGTTCCCTTCCTCCAGTTGTGATTTCCATGTTAACGACCTTGGCCTTGTTCCTGACAAGTCTTCAGCTTGCCTCCAGTATTGATTCTTCGTTGTTGACAACGGCTCTCCTTCTTGGTTACTCTTCTGCTTGTCAATTGTGTGCTTCCTTGCTCTTCAGTTCCTGGCCCTGCTTTACCAATCATCCGATCCTCCTGCTTCAGCTTCTTGGCGTTCCACCTTCTAGTGGTACAGTGGTCAAGGCAAGGGGTGATTCTTAGTGATATTGTTTATGGAGGCAGGTGATAGGCTTCCCTGAAGAGGTGAGTCTTCAGGGAGTGTCTGAAGATCTGAAGGCTGGGGCGGGGGAGGGAATTCCACAGCTCAGGTGAAGCACGGGAGAAGTCCTGTAGGTGGCAGTGGGAGGATGTGATAAGAGCGGTGGAGAGGAGAAGGTCATGTGCAGAGCGAAGATGGCGAGAGGGAGTTCCTGGCCCTGCTTTACCAATCATCCGATCCTCCTGCTTCAGCTTCTTGGCATTCCACCTTCTAGTGTTCACCTTTCTTAGGCGGTGCCATCTAACTTCAACTATCCATCCTTCTGTCAGGCTTGCTTCAGTCTCCAGTATTTGGAACCATTCGACCTTCAGTCATATTTCTTCCCCAGTGATCGTAGGTTTGTATCATTCGACAATCAGTTGAATCACTGCAATACTTAATCTGAGTTCAACTTTCAGACCTCCACCTCTTCAGCATCCAGCGCACACATACAGGGTCAGCGCACACACAGGGTTAATCAAAAGATGAAAAAACATAGTTATTTTATTGCATCCATGCCTAACCTTTTCGGTCCACAAGGGACCTTACTCAGGGCCCTTGTTGGCGGTCCACTGTGGAATGAAAAAGATCAGCATGGATGCAATAAATGAACTATTTCTTTTTTCATCATTTGATTGACCCTTTATCTAAACTAGATAGACCAAGCCCAGGAAGGTGCGCAGAGAGGACTCCTGTCTAAATTCGCAGTGTCCCACTCTGTACCAGCCATAGCACGGTCAGTCAGTACTGTGCATGACTGCAGCTCTCGCAGCCGTCTCTACTGCGCATGATGGCTTCTGACAAACATCCGTAGCAAATTATAATATAGGATGCTTGTATTAATTCTTTTTATAGACTGTGCACCTAACCATTGTATTAGGTATTTGACTGAGTGTGTGCCACTGCCTTATATTTGATTTTGGCATATATCATTCATAGCCAAGCTATAAACGACTACAATAATCATCTAACATCATTGCTTGAATCATTCAAACAGAAAGGCAATAAAAAAAGGACAATCACAAACAAAATAACATTTGCAATGAGAACACCACTTGTATACCTGTTTCAGTACACAGAGAAGTAAGTCTCTACCACT
>CM074723.1:474175121-474245121 GCA_037306005.1 Rhinophrynus dorsalis | reverse complement strand
TCTCCGCTATATCACCTCTTTATCACACCTGAGTGCATAACCCCCCAGCTCTTTAAATCATCTGTTTTCAACAAAAGTATAGGGCAGCATGTCAACCGCACACATTTTATTAAAGCAGAACTTTCACTATAGGTAAAGTTGCCCTGCAATAATTAGGCAGGTGGGGACTAACTTAAAGGGATAGTAATACTTTATTATTACTATCCCCCATATTGTCGATATCTGAAAAATAAGTTAATAGCCCCCAGGTTCATCTCTCAAACCTCTATGGTGTGAGAGATAACCGAAGGGAAAGTTCCCCCCTCCCTCCCCCTTCCCTATAGTCAGCGTTGTTCTGACTGCAGGGATATCCGGTCTGACTTTCATCAGGCGGCTCTGCAGCTGAGCCGAGATCCTGTTAGTGAAAAGGAATTATTTCACTAAAACGGTCTTCTACGTGTGCTCGGTTTGTACTTGGTTTGCAAGCACACGTAGAAGACAGCTTCAGTGAAATAATTCTTTGTCACTAACGCGATCACGGCTCAGCTGCAGAGCCGCCTGATGAAAGTGAGACCGGATATCCCTGCAGTCAGCACAACGCTGACTTCAGGGAACTGGGGAGGGAGGGGGGAACTTTGCCTTCAGTTATCTCTCAAACCATAAAGGTCTGAGAGATAAACCTGGGGGCTATTAATTTATTTTTCAAATACCTACAATATGAGAGATAGTAATTAAAAAGTATTACTATCCTTTTAAATGACAACTGCACCACAGTGATCAAATAGCAATTTCTGTTGCTTTAAATGAGGCTTTTAACCCATTGAACGCTAGAGAGGTCTGGCAGTGGGACAGTATATATTGCAGTCAGTGACTACCAGTGCGCAATAAAATGAGACAGGGATGGCAGCAGTGTATGTTGGGATCTGTGAGAGCATATGTTCTGTGTGAGGGATGAGAGCTTAAACACCTCAGTGGCCAATTTCATCAATCGGCGGCCTTCCACAGTATGAATGCCCTATAGTAACATGCTCTCTACTGAATAGGGATGGGCAAAAATGTTTGCCTCAAACCAAAATCGGTGAATAATGGCACTTCCCACTTGATGAATAATGTCCAACGAAAAGTGCAGGCTTTCTGCTTTTTATGCCTCTCTCAATGCATTGAAATCAATGGGAACATTGAATTTGCACACAATTCATAGCAAATGTTATATTATTTCCCAAAGCCATAGTATAAAAGGGGTTTATTTTGCCCCATCTTGTGCAACCTATTTGCCCATCGCAGATGATGCCTGTGTTGAACAGGGAATTTGTTTTTGGGGGGTTCTTGACTGATATTTGGGGGACAGTTAAGAGAAAAAAAAATAAAAGTAAAAACAAAATAAAATAAAAAATTAGTACATAACGTTACAGAGACAGGGACTCCCTGATGTAAGCTACGACTGGGGTAGACTGATACTTGACAGGATATAGTATTTTCTAAAGGATGATTTGTAGGACTTGTTAGATGCTCAAGGCCTGAGGAAACATTGATTTTGTAGGACTTAGACTTAATTGAGGCACAAGCACTGAGGAAACATTGATTAGTTGTAGGAAATTAGAGGCGTGTTAGGCCCAAGCCCTTAAAAACATTGGTGTGTAGGATTTAGACATATTAGAGGCACAAGCCCTGAGGAAACATTAATGAGTTGCTGATAATAAGACTTTGTTAGGTCCAAGCCATGAGGGAATATTGATTTGTTGGACCTAAACTTAATAGAGGCATAAGTCCTGAAGAAATATTAATTAGTTCTGGGAAATTAGACATTTGGTAGGCCCAAGCTTTAAGCAAACATTAATATGTAGGACTTAGACTTGTTTGACACAAGTCCTAAGGAAACATTGATTTATAGAACTTAGGTTTGTTAGAAACAAGCCCCCAAAAATTGTTTTTTGTAGGCCTCTGGTATATTTTTTGTAAAGAACAATACCTGAGAAAAAAATGTCCTACTGGCCTAGTGCCAGAAGGTCATGTTGTGGTGGTCAGTGGCCACTGGCCATTGTCATTATGCCCCTGTGTCATTGTGGAATTTGTGACTGTTGTTCTTTCTGCTGCTGAGTTGGTTAAACAGCAGGATGATTAATAACTCAAAGGGAATGGGATCAACAACATCAGTAACATGGGTGATGGATGATGAAGGTTCCACTTGCCACAACTAGCTCAAGTGATGCACCTGAAGTAGTAGCAGCACCATAACTAGACCCCACCATTTCAGGTATATTTGGAGAAAAGTTGGTCAATAATGCTTCTCAACCTGCCTCGCCTCCAAAATCATGGGTGTGTTGTTAGAGTAGACAATTTTCCCTTGAGAGCAGGAACTGCGACTCTCATCAGCAACTGCAATGTACACAGTGTGTGATAATAAAGGGAAGAACTGGGAACAATGGACGCATCTGGCCTCACATCAAACACCTGGCTTAACTGTAACCAAACGCCATGATGCTTATGGTCCCCAATGTAAAATCATCCTGCCAGGAACTAAGTACTGCTGCTGTCACAATGCCCTTTGTCTACTCCCTGCTAAGGACACATGACTACTTGCAAACAGTGTAATAATAATGATGAACCCTCCCTGCTACCAGCTCAGCATATTCTGAGTGATGGCATCTCCTCATATGCCGCTTTATGCCCTGGTTGCTAGTGTCCTCCTCCACAGGGTGGACATGAACTGCTACATCCTGACATTGACTTAATGGTTATAAACAGTTGGAGGAGGTAATGATGAACGAGGTGGATCACCAGAAGATGTAATTACCCTAGAGCAAGAAGGCGATGGTGAGTAAGGTGTTTCACGCGCCATCAAACTTTCAGACTCTGGCTGGGTTTCTCTGTTCTTTCTCCTCTTTGATCACTGCCTTACTTCTTGTTGCCTTTGGGTAGAGTCAGGGTGTACAGCAACAGCAGTGCTCAATTTCTGTGTTGGGTGTTTGTCTTCAACATGTTTCTCATAAATGTCTTGGCATCTGTGTTACATGTGTGTTATCAGGGCAGTTGTGCCAAAGTGCATTCCCTAATTTCCCCTTTTCACTAACTTGTCACAAATTGTGACAAATTGTGCATAGTGTCCGCTGTGCCTGCCCCAAGAGAAAAATAGTCCCACACCCACGACCGCAGAGGGGTGGGGGAAAGGTGGAGAAGAATGGCCTCATTTGTCTTCTCCTCCGCTTTCTCCTTCACTGGCTAGGGCAGAGGATGATGTTGCTGCTTTTGCTGCTACTGTGTCAGAATCAGCATTGCAACTAGGTCCAGGAGTATTGCAAGGTGACCTGTCCTAGTTCTGCATCACTGGATCCCATTCCCACTGTGTTCACGGTGGTCTTTGGAACACTAGCCTGCTCCTCAGCACCCCGCTGCCCTTGCAACTTAGCAGCAGCAGGAATTAGAGCACTAGCAAACTCCACAAATTCCAAAATCTCACTGCTGGTGGTGGTGGTGGTGATGATGCACATCCCCATCCCTGTCTCCCATTCCTTCTCAAGTTTTGGGCTAAAAAGGCCGTTAATGTCTCTTCCACCCCAGCTTCTCCACCGTCGTCATCACCACTACCACCAGTACCTCCTTGCTGCTGCTGCTCTATTACAGACTTCTCACTGGTTGGAAGAGGTGGTGATAAATGTGACAGAGGGTCCCCTATTGTCACACTTGCCATCTCTTGTTGACCTGAAGAAGTCAGACTGGCAGCACTAACAGCAGGCACAGGTAGATAACCTGTGCTCCTAGTGGTGGCGGTATAATTTCTGCTAGGCAACAGTTCTGCCTTCTTCAGGACCTTGTTCCACCTGGACAATGTCAGGGGATTTCCAGGGTCAGGGGAATGTTGTGGGCTCCCTTGACTGCTAGTCTGGACGCTCTGATTTACTTCCTCTAACACTAGTCCCACCAGCTGCTTCACCATCACTGTTACTACTGGTAACACCAACCACATCAATTTCAGTCTCTGAGTCTTCCTCCTCACTAGTAGTATGATCACCCCTCCCTCACTCCTAACACTCTGTACAAGCTGCTGGACCTTCTTAGTAGTAGTACTAGTGGCAGGACTGCTTGAGGATGGCAAGTGTGACTTAGGGCCCCCTGCTGTCACACTTGGCATCATCTCCTCCTCCCCCCCTACAAAACACACTGGCAGCAGACACAGGCAGCTGACCTGTCCTGCACACACTACTACTACCCTCTTCTTCCTCCCATTAGACAAATTTCCCCAGTATTCCTAGGGGTGAGGTAGGGGGACTGGCCATCAATGGATCTGGGGAACCAGGGCATCCAGACCCTTCAATGCTCTTAGTGGTCACTTCCTCCTCCTCAGACTCACTGGACTCATAACGGTCCTTCCAGCTCCTCCTTTTATTATTATTAAAGGTACTCATAGTGATGTAGTCACTATATGACTCTCCTGCTTCAATTTTCCTATTTTCCAAAAGCGTAAGACGTTTGGCATGTAACTTTCTACACCTGTGTCTTTGTGTCTCACTCCTTCTATGCCTTGAACAGTTTTCTGTTTTTTATACTTTACAATAAAATTGTTTTTTATATCAGTTCATTTGGATTTGATCTGCTGAATGATTCACATCGAGCAAAGAGTGTTCCTATCACCATTATAGTTTGGGCTGTAGGTCTGATTAAACTGACATAGCGCCAAATAGGAAAAAAAAAATGTTTAAACCGTTTGGTACTTGTAAACTACACAACCAATCTATGCTAATAAAAGAGGAACATATGTGGCCCTGGAACACACACCCAGGGGAAGCAGTAAGGAGGAGATATTCAGATCTCCTCCAAACTTTGACTGCCATACAAACATGCACAGGGGTGTGATTTTCACAAGTAGTGGGCAATTCTCCCTAGCCTCTCCCGTGAAAATCTCTGCATGGAGAAGCATGATTTTCAATACATCTCCCGTCAAAATCTCTGCAAGAGGTTACACTTTAAACACAATTCATATCTACCCCTTCATGTCTACCCGCCAGGATCTTGTGCTAAAGGAAATCCACAGCATTAAAGGGATAGTAACGTTTCATAATAAAAGCAGCTCTAATTAATCATCATAGTATTTGGACTTTGGAGAGCGTTATTTCAATACTGAGTTGTATTACAAGAGTAATTCAATGACAAAGTATCCCCCTCCTGCCCCTTTTACTGATGTAACACTGTTCAGCCAGATCAGAAGGGAGGTGCCCAGGTAGATTGCAGAGAGGGACAATCTTCAATTAAGATAAGGGAAAAAGCTGAAAAGCTTGTCAAGGGGGGCAGGGCTTTCATTGTTCTCATAGGAAGAAGATTGTCCCCTTCTGTTATCTGTCTGGTCTATGGACTGCATTCCACATCTGAGAAGAGATGGCTTACACTAGGTAAAAGGGGCGGGAGGAGAAACTTTGCTTGTGAATATCTCTCAAACCATAAAGGTTTGAGAGATAAGACTTATATCGTTCTTCATGTTTTTTTAATGCCTACAAAATAAAATAAAGATAAAATGAAGTATTACTATCCCTTTAAAGAATTACAAAGGCCAAAAGGACTGTCTACTTCCACTTTATTTCTTCATTGTGTAACCAAGTGGTATTTAGTGGTATAAGTGTTTTGCAACACTGTGGCTTCCTTTATATCTCCCATATGATAAAAGCATACCTGTGATTTTATTGAGACAGTTGTTCTCTTTTTAATCTTATATTGATGAGAACATTCCATCGGTACCTTGTGTTTACAATTCAGCGTATGTGTTTGGATGAACACATAAAACCCTCCTATCAATGACACATTCCAATTCAGGATCAAGGCACCCAAATAAAATTGACATAATGCAAGACCTTTTAATTATCCAATTATTCTATTTGCAGTGACAGCTGGTGGAAGGTAACATGCTTTATAGTATTCTCTCTGCTTTGTTCAACCCAGGATCAAAGCAGTATCATTTCTGGACTTGAAAATATCTCCCCTTGATCTAAATCCCTGTTTTTTTATGAGTTACTTGGCACTGTTGTTTTGCACATACCCAGTCACCTAGTGGAAGGAGCATCAGAAGGGATTTCCCCGCTGGCACAGAGCTACCCAGTCTGCACCCAGCAACTTTGTATGACAATATCCCTGTTCTTATGTAACGTTACTTTGCCTTTGATGTCCAAAGATCCAGGAACCTGTAATTTGCTAGGTGTGAAAATTTCCCTTGCCGAAGCCGACGGATTAAGTAAAACGGGAGGAATTTTTGGACAAACCAATTGCATAGGAGACAGAAAAAATATTCCCATTGATTTAAAGGCAATTTTAACCCCTTGAATGCTAGTGAAGTCACCAAAGCATGGCTTTGAGACCGCTCTAGCATTTATGGGGTTAAAAAGCACAATTTAATTTAAAGGGAATTTGAGGTGCCGTTGGTTTGATCCAGAATTGTTCCAGTGTTGAAAATGAGAGATGGTAATGGCAGGCAAAGGCTTTGCTTTCATGCCATTGGATTGTTACACGTAAAGTGGTCTAAGACAATGTCCGTTTGTTTTACAGAGAATACAAATCTGGCTATATGCTGTTCAAATGAAAACACACAGATTCAGCAGCTCTTACTTCTTTAACGTAGACCTCATTACCAGACTTTTATTATAGCCTTAGCCAAATCCTCATATGCATATATTGTATAGAAATACTCCAGATAAGAATGATAGGACCATAGTAGTGGTGGGTGCTGTGAAGGAGCCTCGCTATAATAGAAATAGTGATGATTTCACACTTTGCCACCAGACGTTCAAACCAGTTTTAAAGGGATAATAATACTTCGTTTTATCTTTATTTTATTTTTTAGGCATTAAAAAAACATGAAGAACGATATAAGTCTTATCTCTCAAACCTTTATGGTTTGAGAGATACTCACAAGCAATGTTTCCCCTCCCGCCCCTTTTACCTAGTGTAAGCCATCTCTTCTCAGATGTGGAATCCAGTCCATAGACCAGACAGATAACAGAAGGGAACAATCTTCTTCCTAGGAGAACAATGAAAGCCCTGCCCCCCTTGACAAGTTTTTCAGGTTTTTCCCTTATCTTAATTGAAGATTGTCCCTCTCTGCAGTCTACCTGGGCACCTCCCTTCTGCTCTGGCTGAGCAGTGTTACATCAGTAAAAGGGGCGGGAGGGGGATACTTTGTCATTGAATTACTCTTGAACTATAACTCTGACGGAATTGAAATAACACTCTCCAAAGTCCAAATACTATGATGATTAATTAGAGCTGCTTTTATTATGACACATTACTATCCATTTAAGTAAAATCAGCAACTTTATTTGTGATTATAAAAGCATACCTTCACAATTCTGACTGTCAACATGAATGCTAAATTCCTATATGCTGTTCAAGCCATTTTCCTGTCAAATAAATAGTTTTTGAAATATTAAGCTTTGTGCGTTAGTAGCAGTGTGGCACTATATGCTAATTCGCTGCACAGTATGATAATTACTTGTGATCCAGACCAAACTTATTTGTCACTGGGCTGTTGGACACCCCCCCAGTGTGTGTGACCTCTGCCTAGATTTATTCACAGCACAGTGTGTATTAATATTGGTTATACACACAAAATTAATTAGCATAAATCGCCAGGCTGTGCCACCGACCTATGAAAGTACATTTCTCAAAAACAAGTTATATTATAAAGAAGCAAGTTACTAGTACAGGCAGTTTTTAATTCTTATCTTGGAGTGACAGGTCCACATTAAGACACTAAAACCTCGTAATAACACCCAGCTACCTTAGTCTGTGGAGAAAATCCGCCATTGTGAAATAACTTGGCATTGATTGATCATCTTTAATTAGGTCTGGGTATCATATCCATGCTTTCCGACTTCAGAACCCCAAATTGTTTCCTTTGAAGTGTTCTTAGGAAGGATGGACGAAACAGAAACAAAGAAAAAAAAAGGGGGGGCGCCAATAGTGCCATATCACAATAGACACTATTTATAAAAGTAAATTAATTGCACTCACATTTAGAAGTGTCTGTGTACATTTTGAAACAGTGTCAGGGACATTAAATTAATTGTACTGATGGGACCGTTGCGCACTCAGAGGGACAGAAAAATAAGGGAGGTTAAATTAATGTTGAAGTTTAATGCTTTACATTATGGTTTGACTAGAGACAGAGAATTTCTGTCACATTATCACATTGTGGATTAACCTTTCCAACAGTCCCACTGGGATCGTAAATATCTCTAACTCCTCTGAGGAAGACTGCAATTTACCAATGACTGATCAAAGAATCTGGGTCTGGACTGAGTTATCTTATCTGATTTCCATTCTAAACAATGCAATGTGTACTTATATATAAGAGAGATGTTTTCATATTTATCTGTATAACATGCCTGAGGAAGAGACCTAAGAGGTCTTGAAAGCTTGTATACTAAATCTGGTTAGTTTGCCAATAAAGGCATCAATGACTATATTTGCCGTACATTTTTAATACGCACAGCAATAAGGCATGCAGAAAAATTTATACCATCTCTGCTTGGTTTCGGTAAAGGATTAATTCTCCATCCAAACAAGAAACCACTCTGCAAACACTCAGAAACTCCAAAATTCCATTTCTCTATTGACACTAAAAAACATGATGAAGCCGCAATCTTGAGAAAGCAGATAAGGAAGTTACTAAACGCGCAGATGCGGGTAGTTTTTATACTTCATTGTCTTAACCTCATTAAAGGTGGGGTGTCAGTAGTGCTTTAACACAATATTTATAAAAAGTAAAATCAATCTCGCTCACTTTTAGAAGTCGTTTGTAATACACTTCGAATACGCACACCAACAACGCATGCAGAGAAATTCCTACAGTCTCTGCTCAGTTTTGGTAAAGAATTAATCCTCCATCCAAAGAACCACTCCACAAACACTCAGAAACTTCAAAATTCCATTTCTCTATTGGTTTATTCCTGTATTTATCGAGTAGTGAACCCAGTCATTCACAAACCGGGTGGAGCCGGCTCAAGCCGACTATTGCTGAACAAGCAGCCAGCTCGGGTAGGCAGAAAAGGAAGGCAGCATTGTCACCACATTGATCACCTATCCTACTGGATAAGTGATCAATCCCAGGGGGGCATCAGGACCCCTCAAGGTCTGATTTGTATTTTAAAAACATGAACTTTTTTTTACAAATAAAGGCAAAGGTTATGTAGACTCATACGTTGCCTATTAATACTTTGGGTGCCAGAGGGGTGCGCAAACACATTGCAAAGCAATGCATTGCAAACCTCTCTGGTACTCAAAGGGTTAACTGTGTGGGCAGCAGTACATGTTGTATAGAGAGGGGGGGACTATATGTTGGAGGGGGAAGTAGATGTCGGATTGAACAAGGTGGGCAGTATATGTCAGAGAGGGGCAGTACATGTCGGATTGAGCTGGAGGGAGCAGCATGTTAGATTGTAGGGCAGAGGCTGCTATTGGGGTTTAGTGATTGTGCTGAAGTGCCACATTAACATATCAACACACCCCCTCGCATACGAGAATGGCTCATTAGCCTGCATTTCCATATGGAAATTAGTCATTATGCTTCATTACCACACAGAAATAGGCCACTGTCGATGTGATAAGTGAAAATTCGTAAACCTGTTGGATGCATGTCGATGTGGGCAGATATTGTGATGTGATGTTGAAGACACTTTAGACACTTATGCTCATGCGCATTGAATCTATAGTAGGTCCTGACAGGGCAACCCGGATGCTCAGAGGAGTTCCAGTAGCCAAAGTGGGTGGTGAATGTCACCTGCTGCTCCTATTTCACAGCTGTCTCTGGAGGGGGAGATCCTGGTTATAAACTGTAGGTGGGCTTTAAAATGTTTCTAAGTAAGACAGCATACAGGAAGCGGGCTGTGAGCGCAGGAATCCTGCCTGCTGCCTTTAGATTGAGGTGGGGTCTGATTGTAGAAAAGGGGGCAGCCAAGTACTAATATTGAGGTGGGGGAGACTGGAAAGGGGAAGGGTGATATTTAACCCATTAGTGACGGTCGCGTGCAGACACGGCCGTCACTTAACGCCCGTCTAACATTTTTTTTTTTTTTTTTAAAGAATCCGGAGTCCCCGAACGGCGTGCAGCCGCGCGGGGAGCCGGATTTCCGGGACGTACATGTACGTCCTCTGTCACTAAGTGACAGCCACAGAGGACGTACATGTACGTCCTGTGTCGCAAAGGGGTTAAAGGGATAGTAATACTTCGTTTTAACTTTATTTTATTTTGTAGGCATTAAAAAAAACATGAAGAATGATATAAGTCTTATCTCTCAAACCTTTATGGTTTGAGAGATATTCACAAGCAAAGTTTCCCCCTCCCGCCCCTTTTACCTACTGTAAACAATCTCTTCTCAGATGTGGAATCCAGTCCATAGACTGGACAGATAACAGAAGGGGACACTCTTATTCCTATGAGAACAATGAAAGCCCTTCCCCCCTTGACAAGTTTTTCAGGTTTTTCCCTTATCTTAATTGAAGATTGTCCCACTCTGCAGTCTACCTTCTGATCTGGCTGAACAGGGGGGGGAATACTTTGCTTGTGAATATCTCTTAAACCATAAAGGTTTGAGAGATAAGACATATCATTCTTCATGTTTTTTTAATGCCTACAAAATAAAATAAAGTTAAAACGAAGTATTACTATCCCTTTAACACTTTTTTTGGTGTTTTGTTTTTTTTTCACTCGTGTATAATACGCTCCCCCCACTTCACCTAAGGTGAAATGGGGTAAAAATGTGCCTATTATACCCAAGATTGTACGGTAATTGAATCATAAAGTGTCCCCCTCCTGCCCCTTTTTACCTATGTAAAGCTGCACAGCAAGACTGTCCGGATGGATCGCAGAGAGGGACAATCTTCAGTGAGCATAAAGAAAAACCTGAAAAACCTGTTAGGTGGGCAGGGTTTTCCTTATGATCACAGTAAGAAGATTGTCCCTTGCTGTAATCTGTCCTATCAAGAGACCAGATTCCACATCTGAGGTGAGCAGTGTTACACTAGGTAAAAGGGACAGGAGGGGGCTACTTTATCATTCAATTACTCTTGAACTACACATCATACAGAATGATAATACCTCAGTACATGGCCCAAAAACTATAAAGAATAATTGGAGCTGCATTTATTTTGAATCATTACTATCCCTTTAAAATCCCCATTTAAATCAATCTGAATTTGGGGAATTTTTCTTTGTTCCTTATTGTGCCGTTCGTTTGTTAGGATTTCTCCACTTTTTCAGTTGAACATAAGGCCCTTACACTGGGTTTGCAGGGATTAGAAGACTGACATTGCAGAATATGGATTTCTTAATATTATTGCCTGCTGCTAAAGCCGTCTGGACTCACGCCTCAAACCAGCAGGGAATCTAATCATCAGCTTTTCACTCTACAGAGGGAGTAGATTCCTTTCTCAACCATTCAGGTCCCATGGAGGGGCAAAGGCATTTCCCAACAACATGGTGTATGCTTTCACAATAGAGCAAATGGCATCAGACCAAGCTCATTCTTTTATGAGGTTTTGATTTAGGAAGCTCATCAGAGCTTAATAAGTTCCTCAAATTAAAAAATGGGGATCACATGCGCTAAAGGCCCTGAGACTGAGGTCAAAGGTCTGTTTTCTTGAATCATGTAAAGGGTTTTTTCTGCTGAATAAAACAAGAACTGTCTCTACTGTGATATAATTCATACAAAACGTATAACAGCTCAAACGTGTCTGATTTGTTTCCTTTCACTATGATGGGCAACTATCATCCACATGATCTAACACCTTTTAAATATAGCACTACTGTAATATGGAAAGCTTATCTCATCAGAACTGTCATAAATTGCACTTCATCCTCTGATAAATTGTATCTGCATTGCTGGATTTGCCATAAGGCAGAGTAGGCATCTGCCTATAGGCGCACCCCACCGAGGGGCGCCTGTCATTGGAATCAATTCTTTTATTTTTATTTTATTTTTTTATTCACCCTACCCGCTGCCTGCCTGCCACCAGGTGAGATCCTGTTGTTGCTCCCTCGGTGGCTCTTTAGTAATGCAGAGTGCTGGGAGATGACATCATCTCCCAGCGCTCTGCATTCCTAAAGAGAAGACCGCGCGGGAGCAACAGGAGCTACAGTTCTGTGCAGAAGCAGGCACAGATTTTTCCTGCCGCTGCACCACCAGGGAGGTAGGAAACGGGGCAATGTGAGCTGACGGTGCAAGTTGGAGGTGATGGGGGTAATGTGAGGGCAAGTTGGAGCTGATGGGGCAAGTTGGAGCTGATGGGGGCAATGTGGAGCTGATGGATGTAATGTGAGGGCAAGTTGGAGCTGATGGGGGCAATGTGGAGATGATGGGGCAATGTGAGGGAAAGTTGGAGCTGATGGGGGCAATGTGAGGGCAATATGGATATTGGGGGTAATGTGGAGATTTGGCGCATTGTGGAGGTGTCCAGTGGAGACGGCCAATGGGGGGGAGCTTCAGATTTCTGTGCCTACAGGCTCCTGAGATGTAAATCCGGCCCTGTGTATCTGTATGTCATCCATCCTACATGTAGATTGTAAGCTCTACAGGACAGGGACCTTCTATCCTATTGTTTGCATTTCTAGTGTACCCGTTATGATAACGTCTATATAATTATTTTACTACTGCACTTACTTTATCCCACGTATATTAAAGGTAAAATGTAAAGTGCTGCTAAGTGCACCTATTAGCGCTATATAAATAAAAATATACATAGAATAGTCAATTCTGCACCATCATCCGTCTGAACCGAGACCCCGATCAATCCTACTCACTATGCCTCAAATCCTGCTTTTTCCTCCAATTTGTATTTTAACCCTTTGAGGTATGTACTCCCGGCCTCCCCCCACTTGTCTCATGTGTCTTAATGGTATCACCTCCCTTCTGCTCTGGCTGAGCAGTGTTACATCAATAAAAGGGGCGGGAGGGGGATACTTTGTCAAT
Source organism: Rhinophrynus dorsalis (assembly GCA_037306005.1). Classification (NCBI taxonomy): domain Eukaryota; kingdom Metazoa; phylum Chordata; class Amphibia; order Anura; family Rhinophrynidae; genus Rhinophrynus; species Rhinophrynus dorsalis. The sequence continues at coordinate 474,232,195 of CM074723.1, read as the reverse complement.
GAATTACTCTTGAACTACAACTCTGACAGAACTGAAATAACACTCTCCAAAGTCCAAATACTATGATGATTAATTAGAGCTGTTTTTATTATGAAACATTACTATCCCTTTAAGACACGGAACTTATCACGACTAATCTCCTCCCCTACTCTGCTGGACTGGATCCTTTCATCGTGCCCAACTAGAATCTAACATTCAGGCATACTAACAAATGTATTTAGCGATCACTCTATAGTGTAATGTGTTCGTAAAATAAATCCAATCAAATTATGTCCCAAAGTCATCATTACTAGATCATTTAGGAAATGTTATCTCCAGTCTTTCCTAAATGAGCTAAGAAATTGCCTGTGTTATAGAATACAGTTAATACATGGCCTAGACCAGAGCTTTCCAAACTATGTGTCGTGACTAGTGATGAGCGAGCACCCCGATGCTCGGGTGCTCGGGTGCTCTGACCGAGCACCCCCTGAGGCTCGAGTGCTCGGCCGAGCACCCGAGCCCCATTGAAAAGCATGGGAGCACTCGAGCATTAAACCAGGCACCCCCTGCTCTGATGAGCGGAGGGTGCCTGGTCAATGTCCCCCTTCATCTCCGCTATGCCCCTCTTCCACAATGTCCCCCTTCATCTCCTCTATGCCATAGAGGAGATGAAGGGGGACATTGTGGAAGAGGGGCATAGCGGAGATGAAGGGGGACATTGTGGAAGAGGGGCATAGAGTCTATGCCCCTCTTCCACAATGTCCCCCTTCATCTCCGCAATGCCCCCTTCATCTCCGCAATGCCCCCGTACCTCCAGTCCCTGGTGGTCCAGCGGAGCGTCTTCGGATCTGTGCCTCTTCCGGCACAGATCCCCTTCACCCGAACATGTCGGGCGAGCACATGGCGGTACTCGACGTGTACCGCCATGTGCCGAGCAGAGCGATGCTCGAGCCGATCCGAGCATCGGCCGAGCACGCTCGCTCATCACTAGTCGTGACACGTTAGTATGTCGGCTGCAGTGTGTAGGTGTGTCGCGTGAACATAACGAGAAACCTCTGAGTCTATGTGAACTTGCATGCATTTTTTCACAGCAAAGGTGCCAATTAGCATGGTGCTCTAGTATATTCACCTTCCGTCGTATCTGTGTATGCACACCGCGGTCGAGGGATCATACAGGTAGTGCGCATGCACAGTATGCGTCGAAACAGCTGATTCCACATCACTTCAGTGATTTGGCTACACCTGAAGTGACGCGTTTGAGAAATTCCATGGCTCCAGTTTTTGGATACAACACCTTCTCGGCTGCTGCTCGATCGTCACTCAACGATGACAAACTTAAAGACACTGAAATGTGGAAACTTAAAAATGCTTGATGATGAAATGTGAGTGTCTTTATCTAATATTCCACCGAATATTCAAAATCTATGTTCATCCCATCAACCTCGTACATCTCATTAAAATGGTGAGAAGTAGTTATTGGTGTTATTCAAATTTTTTAAATTCTTACACATATTTACATAATGTTATTCATAAATGACATATTGGAAATGTATGTTATTATCTTATAAATCACATATTTTTCAAAATATAAGTGAAGTGAAAGGTTTTCATGAAATATGTTGTGTCCCCATACATTTCACTATTACAATTTATGTATATGTCCGTATTAGTGTTGAGCGAGCATGCTCGGCCGATGCTCGGATCGGCTCGAGCATCGCTCTGCTCGGCACATGGCGGTACTCGTACGAATACCGCATGTGCTCGCCCGCCATGTTCGGGTCTCCTCCCCGCACGTTTCGCAGCTGCTGCGCAGCCAATAAACGTGCAGGGAGGCTCTGACATCAGTGTAATGCCAGCAGCCATGTTGGCTGCTGGCATAACACTGATTGGCTGGCCAGAACCCGTGGTCGGGTGCTGTATAGCACCTGACCAGCGAGTTCGGCTCAGTCTTAGCCAGGGAGAGATGAGGATAGGAAGGGAAAGTCAGTGTAGGGAGAAGACAAGCAAATTTGTTAAAAAAAGACCCAAAAGTCCTTTTTAGGACTACTGTGTGTGGGGGCAGCAGTTTATTTTGTGTGGGGGGAAAAAAACAACAACAACAAAAAAATTCATATATTCTGTTTAGTGTGCAAAGTTGCAGATTAGAGCACATTCTGTTTAGTGTGCAAAGTTGCAGATTAGAGCACATTCTGTTTAGTGTGCAAAGTTGCAGATTAGACCACATTCTGTTTAGTGTGCAAAGTTGCAGATTAGAGCACATTCTGTTTAGTGTGCAAAGTTGCAGATTAGAGCACATTCTGTTTAGTGTGCAAAGTTGCAGATTAGAGCACATTCTGTTAAGTCTTCAAACTGTAAAATATCAAAGTCACATATTCCATTCAGTGTGCGTCGCCGCAGTTTAGCAGCACATTCTGTGTACTGTGCACAGTTGCAGAATAGGAAGAAATACTGTTAAGTCTTCAAACTAAAATATCAAAGTCACATATTCCATTCAGTGTGCGTCACCGCAGTTTAGCAGCACATTCTGTGTACTGTGCAGAGTTGCAGAATAGGAAGAAATACTGTTAAGTCTTCAAACTAAAATATCAAAGTCACATATTCCATTCAGTGTGCGTCACCGCAGTTTAGCAGCACATTCTGTGTACTGTGCAGAGTTGCAGAATAGGAAGAAATACTGTTAAGTCTTCAAACTAAAATATCAAAGTCACATATTCCATTCAGTGTGCGTCACCGCAGTTTAGCAGCACATTCTGTGTACTCTGCACAGTTGCAGAATAGGAAGAAATACTGTTAAGTCTTCAAACTAAAATATCAAAGTCACATATTCCATTCAGTGTGCTTCGCCGCAGTTTAGCAGCATATTCTGTGTACTGTGCACAGTTGCAGAATAGGAAGAAATACTGTTAAGCCTTCAAACTAAAATATCAAAGTCACATATTCCATTTAGTGTGCTTCGCCGCAGTTTAGCAGCATATTCTGTGTACTGTGCACAGTTGCAGAATAGGAAGAAATACTGTTAAGTCTTCAAACTAAAATATCAAAGTCACATATTCCATTCAGTGTGCGTCACCGCAGTTTAGCAGCACATTCTGTGTACTGTGCACAGTTGCAGAATAGGAAGAAATACTGTTAAGTCTTCAAACTAAAATATCAAAGTCACATATTCCATTCAGTGTGCTTTGCCGCAGTTTAGCAGCATATTCTGTGTACTGTGCACAGTTGCAGAATAGGAAGAAATACTGTTAAGTCTTCAAACTAAAATATCAAAGTCACATATTCCATTCAGTGTGCGTCACCGCAGTTTAGCAGCATATTCTGTGTACTGTGCACAGTTGCAGAATAGGAAGAAATACTGTTAAGTCTTCAAACTAAAATATCAAAGTCACATATTCCATTCAGTGTGCGTCACCGCAGTTTAGCAGCACATTCTGTGTACTCTGCACAGTTGCAGAATAGGAAGAAATACTGTTAAGTCTTCAAACTAAAATATCAAAGTCACATATTCCATTCAGTGTGCGTCACCGCAGTTTAGCAGCACATTCTGTGTACTCTGCACAGTTGCAGAATAGGAAGAAATACTGTTAAGTCTTCAAACTAAAATATCAAAGTCACATATTCCATTCAGTGTGCTTCGCCGCAGTTTAGCAGCATATTCTGTGTACTGTGCACAGTTGCAGAATAGGAAGAAATACTGTTAAGTCTTCAAACTAAAATATCAAAGTCACATATTCCATTCAGTGTGCGTCACCGCAGTTTAGCAGCACATTCTGTGTACTGTGCAGAGTTGCAGAATAGGAAGAAATACTGTTAAGTCTTCAAACTAAAATATCAAAGTCACATATTCCATTCAGTGTGCTTCGCCGCAGTTTAGCAGCATATTCTGTGTACTGTGCACAGTTGCAGAATAGGAAGAAATACTGTTAAGTCTTCAAACTAAAATATCAAAGTCACATATTCCATTCAGTGTGCTTCGCCGCAGTTTAGCAGCATATTCTGTGTACTGTGCACAGTTGCAGAATAGGAAGAAATACTGTTAAGTCTTCAAACTAAAATATCAAAGTCACATATTCCATTCAGTGTGCGTCACCGCAGTTTAGCAGCACATTCTGTGTACTGTGCACAGTTGCAGAATAGGAAGAAATACTGTTAAGTCTTCAAACTAAAATATCAAAGTCACATATTCCATTCAGTGTGCTTCGCCGCAGTTTAGCAGCATATTCTGTGTACTGTGCACAGTTGCAGAATAGGAAGAAATACTAAGTCTTCAAACTAAAATATCAAAGTCACATATTCCATTCAGTGTGCTTCGCCGCAGTTTAGCAGCATATTCTGTGTACTGTGCACAGTTGCAGAATAGGAAGAAATACTGTTAAGTCTTCAAACTAAAATATCAAAGTCACATATTCCATTCAGTGTGCGTCACCGCAGTTTAGCAGCATATTCTGTGTACTGTGCACAGTTGCAGAATAGGAAGAAATACTGTTAAGTCTTCAAACTAAAATATCAAAGTCACATATTCCATTCAGTGTGCGTCACCGCAGTTTAGCAGCACATTCTGTGTACTGTGCACAGTTGCAGAATAGGAAGAAATACTGTTAAGTCTTCAAACTAAAATATCAAAGTCACATATTCCATTCAGTGTGCTTTGCCGCAGTTTAGCAGCATATTCTGTGTACTGTGCACAGTTGCAGAATAGGAAGAAATACTGTTAAGTCTTCAAACTAAAATATCAAAGTCACATATTCCATTCAGTGTGCGTCACCGCAGTTTAGCAGCATATTCTGTGTACTGTGCACAGTTGCAGAATAGGAAGAAATACTGTTAAGTCTTCAAACTAAAATATCAAAGTCACATATTCCATTCAGTGTGCGTCACCGCAGTTTAGCAGCACATTCTGTGTACTCTGCACAGTTGCAGAATAGGAAGAAATACTGTTAAGTCTTCAAACTAAAATATCAAAGTCACATATTCCATTCAGTGTGCGTCACCGCAGTTTAGCAGCACATTCTGTGTACTCTGCACAGTTGCAGAATAGGAAGAAATACTGTTAAGTCTTCAAACTAAAATATCAAAGTCACATATTCCATTCAGTGTGCTTCGCCGCAGTTTAGCAGCATATTCTGTGTACTGTGCACAGTTGCAGAATAGGAAGAAATACTGTTAAGTCTTCAAACTAAAATATCAAAGTCACATATTCCATTCAGTGTGCGTCACCGCAGTTTAGCAGCACATTCTGTGTACTGTGCAGAGTTGCAGAATAGGAAGAAATACTGTTAAGTCTTCAAACTAAAATATCAAAGTCACATATTCCATTCAGTGTGCTTCGCCGCAGTTTAGCAGCATATTCTGTGTACTGTGCACAGTTGCAGAATAGGAAGAAATACTGTTAAGTCTTCAAACTAAAATATCAAAGTCACATATTCCATTCAGTGTGCGTCACCGCAGTTTAGCAGCACATTCTGTGTACTCTGCACAGTTGCAGATTTGCAGCACATATTCCGTGTAATATGAAGAAGGCGGGTAAAAAGGGACGGGGAAGTGGACGTGATCCTGATAGTTCAGGGCGCGGGTCAGGACGCGGAGAAACTGTGCCTGGTGCCAGAGCACAAGAAAGAAAGACATCCACCATACCTAGCTTCATGTCTCATTTTACAGGGCGTCGCAGGACATCACTCTCGAGGTCCGACCACTGCGAACAGGTGGTCGGTTGGATGTCAGCTGATACTGCTTCCAGTCGGTTAAGCACCACCCTGTCTTCCACCAAGTCCACTCTCAGTAGCCAAGAGTCTGGTCAACATAATCCTCACTCTGATCATCCTTCCTCCCACCATAGACGGTCTGGTCAAAGAAGTGATCCCACACTGGGATATAGTGAGGAGCTCGTCTCATCACCAATCCTTCATTTGACCCTCTCTCCAAGCACACTTGCAGAGGAACATGACATCTTATGCCCTGATTCACAACCTCTAGAGGGTACCCAATCACAAGAAGATGACAGATGTGAACGGCATTTAAGGTCAAAGGAAGTAGTGGATGATGATGATGATGAGACACAGTTGCCATTAAATCAACCACTATTACTGTCTCAAGACCTTGTTGAGGAGGATGATATACAGTTGTCAATGACTGAGTATGTGGTGGGATCAAGACATGAGGAGGATGATCAGAGTGAGGAAGTGGAGGAGGACTTGGTGGACGATGAGGTGACTGACCCCACCTGGGAAGGTGTAGAGCCGAGCGATGACAGCAGTCCTGAGGGTGAGCCATCTGCAGCACCGCAACAGGCTGGAAGAGGCAGTGGTGTGGCTACAGAAAGAAGGCGGACCGCACCAAACCGGCCTGCAAATGTTCCACGGAGCACCCCCTTGCGTAAATCTACCTTGCCAAGGGGTAGGTGTTCCGCGGTATGGCGTTTTTTTAAGGAAAGTGCGGACGACAAAAGAATTGTAGTTTGCAACCTGTGCCACACCAGAATGAGCCGAGGCATGAACACTAGAAACCTCACCACCACCAGCATGATCCGACACATGGCATCCAAGCACCGTAATAAGTGGGAGGAACGCCTGGATCGCCCATCTGTGTCTGCAGGCCACACCACTGCCTCCTCTTCCCCTGTTTTCGGTGCCGGCCAATCGCCTGTCGAAGGCGCAGGCCCGCATACCTCCCGCTCTGCACCTGTACCATCTGAAGCACCATCAGCGACCACATCCACTTCCCTGTCCCAGTGCAGCGTCCAAATGTCGTTACCCCAGGCATTTGAGCGCAAGCGAAAATACCCAGCCACCCACCCACAGGCCATAGCACTAACCTCACACCTTTCCAAATTACTGGCCATCGAAATGCTGCCATTTAGGCTTGTGGAGACTGAGTCCTTCCGCAGCCTGATGGCAGCAGCTGTCCCTCGGTACGCGGTCCCCAGCCGCCACTACTTTTCCCGGTGTGCCATCCCCGCATTACACCACCATGTGTCCCGTAACATCACCCGTGCCCTGACCAACGCAGTTACTGGGAAGGTCCACTTAACGACTGACACATGGACAAGTGCTTGTGGCCAGGGACGCTACATTTCCCTGACGGCACACTGGGTGAATGTCGTGGAGGCTGGGAGCGACTCGGACCCTGGGATGGCACGGGTGCTACCCACGCCGAGGATTGCGGGCCCTACCTCCATCAGGGTTTCCGCCAGCACCTACGTTATTGGCTCCTCCTCCTCCGTTTCCACCTCCGAATTCTCTGCACGCAGCGCCACTCCCCCATCAGCCGGTAGCTGGAAGCAGTGTAGCACTGCAGTGGGGAAGCGTCAACAGGCCGTGCTGAAGCTGATCTGCCTTGGGGACAAACAGCACACGGCCTCAGAGCTGTTGCAGGGGATTAGTCACCAGACCGAGCAGTGGCTCTCGCCACTCAACCTGCAACCAGGCATGGTTGTGTGTGATAATGGGCGTAACTTGGTGGCGGCTTTGGAGCTCGGCAAGCTCACACACGTACCATGCCTAGCGTATGTATTTAATTTAGTGGTTCAGCAATTTCTAAAAACCTACCCCAATGTGCATGATCTCTTGACCAAGGTGCGCCGCGTGTGTGCACATTTCCGTAAGTCATCTACAGCTTCAGCCGGCCTGTTGAAGCTGCAGCAGCACTTACAATTGCCAGCTCACCGGCTGCTGTGTGACGTGAGCACGCGCTGGAACTCCACCTTCCACATGTTGGCCCGGCTTTGTGAGCAGCAGAGGGCAGTAGTGGAGTACCAGCTGTTACACGGTCGTCGCCTCTCCGTTCAACTTCCTGTAATCAGAAGTGAGGAGTGGGAATGGATGTCAGACCTCTGTGAGGTTTTACGCAATTTTGAGGAATCGACACAGATGGTGAGCGGCGATAACACTATTATCAGTGTAACCATCCCACTTCTGTGTCTACTGAAACGCTCGCTGCTCACAATTAAAACTGACGCTTGCATGTGGAAGAGGTGGAAATGCGGGAGGAAGAGCTTACACAAGGTGATAGCCAGAGCACCCTCACTTCGTCTTCTCAGCGACAATTGGAGGAGGCGGAGGAGGAGGAGGAGGAAGACACGGTTGCCTCCGCTACAGAGGGTAGCCATGGAACTTTAGTTCCATCTCTTCAGCGTGGGTGGGCAGAAGAGGAGGAAGAGGATGAGGAGATTGAGAGTCATCCTCCTGGTGAGGACAGCGAAATCTTGACTGTTGGTACTCTGGCACACATGGCTGACTTTATGTTAGGCTGCCTTTCCCGTGACCCACGCGTTATACGCATTTTAGACAACACGGATTACTGGGTGTTCACCCTTCTGGACCCCCGCTACAAAGAAAATTTCTCATCTCTCATTCCTCCGGTGGAGAGGACAAGCAAAATGGTGCAATACCAGAAGGTTCTTGTTGAAAAATTGCTCCAAAATTTTCCATCTGACAACGCTGGCGGCAGAGTACGTGCTACCTTGGCCAACAGAGAAGGGGAGAAAAGGGGAGCACACAGCAGTTCTGACAAAGGCAGGGCAACACTCTCCAAGGCGTGGGACACCTTCATGACACCCCGCCAGCACCCTCACCCTGATGCGCAGCCTAGTGTCACAAGGAGGGAAAAGTTTTGGAAGATGGTGAAGGAGTACGTAGCAGACCGTGTCAGCGTCCTCAATGATCCCTCTGTGCCTTACAACTACTGGGTGTCCAAGCTGGACACGTGGTATGAACTGGCACTCTACGCCTTGGAGGTGCTGGCCTGCCCTGCCGCCAGCGTTCTGTCTGAGCGGGTATTTAGTGCTGCTGGTGGCATCATAACAGATAAGCGTATCCGCCTTTCCACCGACAATGCTGATAGGTTGACACTTATAAAAATGAACAAGGCCTGGATTTCCCCTGACTTCTCCACTCCACTGGAGGAAAGCCCTGGGGGAACATAAACTCACTTTATATATGTTATTTACAATGATGGGAATACTCTGTATTCCCATTCACCCCTTCCACCCAAAAAACGGGTATATGGTTGACTCTTAATCTTCTCATCCTCCTCCTCCTCTTCCATATGCCCTGTGATATAATTTTTATATAGGGCCAGTTCACCAGCGGGCCCTGTGATATAATTTTTATATAGGGCCAGCTCACCAGCGGGCGCTGTTTGACAATTTTTGTATAGGTCAGCTCACCAGCGGGCCTTCTCATATAATGTTTTATTGGGTCAGCTCTCTAGCGGGCCCTCTCATATAATGTTTTATAGCGTCAGCTCACTAGCGGGCCTTCGCATATAATGTTTAGGATGGTCAGCTCCGCAGCAGACCCTCACCCATAATGTTTTAGATGGTCGGCTCAGCGCACGTTTCCCTCTTAATCATGGCCTCAGTTCAGAAAAATCAAGGAAATTTTTGGGAGAATTTGCCTCTGCGCACGTTTCCCTCTTAATCATGGCCTCAGTTCAGAAAAATCAAGGAAATGTTTGGGAGAATTTGCCTCTGCGCACGTTTCCCTCTTAATCATGGCCTCAGTTCAGAAAAATCGAGGAAATTTTTGGGAGAATTTGCAGATGATATACAAGTAAATATACAGCAAATACTGTTTGGTAACAATTTTTCACCTAAAGTCGTTTTTATTTTCCTTTTTGTGTGTTTTACTGTCAGTCTGTAAAAATGGCGTACTACGGGCGAAAGATCGTTCCCAGCAGCGATGTTGGAGTCCAAGATGCATCCAGACATCCTCCCTATGCTGTCCCTGAACCATTTCTGTGGTGTTTCCATCATTTTCTGCCCTTTTCCTATGGACCAGGCACCCTCCCCTCATCAGAGCAGGGGGTGCCTGGTGTAATGCTCGAGTCCTCCCATTGACTTCAATGGGGCTCGGGTGCTCGGCCGAGCACTCGAGCCTCAGGGGGTGCTCGGTCAGAGCACCCGAACACCCGAGCATTGGGGTGCTCGCTCATCACTAGTCCGTATCTCTTATAAGGGGTTAATTTAACCTCCGGTTTGCTAGTAAACCTGAATTAATGTGTCACAAAATGATGCATGCCTAAAAAGTGTGTCACCAACATCAAAAGTTTGGAAAGCTCTGGCCTAGACTCAGCAATTCACTTTTTTAACTCCGAGTTCTTTCAGGTCTGTAATACCCATGCCCTGATAAGGAAGGTCAGGTTAAGGGGGCCCATCTGCCCTGAGATAGGCAGTTTTAGAGATGTCTTATGGACAAAATTTAAACAAACTGCCTCCATTTATGATCACACTGCATACAGGCAATTGCAAAAAAAATGCACAAAGCAAACAAAACTAGGCAAAGCTTAATATTTTACTAACAACTTGAACAGCAGCATATCAAAACCAGCCAACTTTTGAAAGGTCATTAAAAATATCTACAACCCCGCTAACTAGAGTGGGTGAAAAGTGAGAAAAATTTTCCGCATGACTTTTCACAAAAAACTGACAGTTTTTCTTGAATGTAGATGTGCCTTTCACCTTTCTTTCCTGGTTTATACCCACATCTGTGGAAAGTTACCAGACTACTTGAGCAGTATGATCACTCCAGATCTCCATACTAACTATAACCTCCACTGCTAACAACTCACTGACTATTCCACACTACCTGAGCAGTATGATCACTCCAGATCTCCATACTAACTATAACCTCCACTGCTAACAACTTACTGACTATTCCACAATACCTGAGCAGTATTATCACTCCAGATCTCCATACTAACTATAACCTCCACTACTAACAACTCACTGACTATTCCACACTACCTGAGCAGTATGATGACTCCAGATCTCCATACTAACTATAACCTCCACTCCACTACTAACAACTCACTGACTATTCCACACTACCTGAGCAGTATGTTCACTCCAGATCTCCATACTAACTATAACCTCCACTGCTAACAACTCACTGACTATTCCACACTACCTGAGCAGTATGATCACTCCAGATCTCCATACTAACTATAACCTCCACTGCTAAGAACTCACTGACTATTCCACACTACCTGAGCAGTATGATCACCCCAGATCTCCATACTAACTATAACCTCCACTGCTAACAACTCACTGACTATTCCACACTACCTGGGCAGTATGATCACTCCAGATCTCCATACTAACTATAACCTCCACTTCCCTGCTAACAACTCACCGAGTATTCTACACTACCTGAGCAGTATGATCACTCCAGCTTTCCATACTAACTATAACCTCCACTTCACTGCTAACAACTCACTGACTATTCCACACTACCTGAGCAGTATGATCACTCCAGCTCTCCATACTAACTATAACCTTCACTACTAACAACTCACTGACTATTCCACACTACCTGAGCAGTATGATCACTCCAGATCTCCATACTAACTATAACCTCCACTGCTAACAACTCACTGACTATTCCACACTACCTGAGCAGTATGATCACTCCAGATCTCCATACTAACTATAACCTCCACTACTAACAACTCACTGACTATTCCACATTACCTGAGCAGTATGGTCATTCCATCTCTCCATACTAACTATAACCTCCACTACTAACATCGCACTGACTATTCCACACTACCTGAGCAGCATGGTCACTCCAGCTCACCATACTAACTATAACCTCTGTTCCACTGCTAACAACTCACTGACTATTCCCCAATTCTTGACCTGTATGATTACTCAGTCTCGCCATACTAACTATAACCTCCACTCCTCTGCCAACAACTCACTGACTATTCCACACTACCTGAGCAGTATGATCACTCCAGATCTCCATACTAACTGTAACCTCCGCTTCACTGCTAACAACTCACTGACTATTCCACACTATCTGAACAGTATGATCACTCCAAATCTCCATACTAACTATAACCTCCTCTGCTAACAACTCACTGACTATTCCACACTACCTGAGCAGTATGATCACTCCAGATCTCCATACTAACTATAACCTCCCCTCCACTGCTAACAACTCACTGACTATTCCACACTACCTGAGCCGTATGATCACTACAACTCTCCAGATTAACTATAACCTCCACTCCCCTACTAACAACTCACTGACTATCCCACACTACAAGAAAGAAGCCTGTCGATCTGCCTTCTCCTTTGTCACTCTGAAAACCTGGAATAACCTGCCCAAAAAAATCAGATCTTCTCCCAGCCTAAAATCCCTAACCATAACTGTTTCTTTGTATCTAAAAACAATACATAACTGTATGTCATTTTTATGTGTGTTTATGTGTATTTATTGTTTCTTTATTTGTGTAAATAGGTAACTTCCTACTGTAAAATCTCTCCAGGAGTAAATCTCAAAGTATTCTTTCTGGTAAAACATTTTCTAAATAAAGAAGTAAAATAAATAAATTCCTTAACCCCTTAAGGACCGTGCTCTGATCATGCCGGGAGGATGGAACCGAGAGCTTCAAGACCAGAGTAGTCCGTTTCAGCCTTTCCCTGGTGAGCTGGTTCACTTGATCGCTCACATGTGCCGGCTCAGCTAATAAAATGGAGCTGGTCCTCCAGTGTACAAAACCCTTGGAAATTAAGGGGTTAACTTTTTGCGGATGCTTTTGAGGTCTGGGGCTAATGAAGCTGATGCACTAATGGGAAATGGAGTAATTCTTGAACAAATCAACTACAAAATAGAATCTTCCATTAATTTAACCCTTTGAGTGCCAGTGGGGAATCCAATGCACCCGCACCCCCGGCACTTAAATGGTTAATTGAGGTTCTTAACTCCTTGAAAGCCAGAAAGGTCTCTAATGTATTGCATAGTTGACCGTGGAAGCATTCAAGCCTCTTTTTTTTAGAAAAAAAGAAAAGGAAGTGCAAAGAGAGCTGTACTGCTGATTTTCACCTAATATAAAAGGCAAACATTTATTAAATACTCACACTCTGTGTCTTACCGGCACCGGTACATGGTAACCGGTATAATAGCATGCTGGATTTCTGATGCTGATTCTCCCCGTTAAGGAATCATTTGGTTTGGTATCCTATAACCATTCAAACCTTAAAGCGATAGTAATACTTGCAAATTACTAATCCCCATATTGTAGCTTTGTTAAAAAGAAACTTATTGCTCCTAGTATTATCTCTCAAACCCTTATGGTTTGAGAGATAATAGCGCTCAAAGTTCCCCCCTCCCTTCCCTGACTGAACGCTGACTGCAGGGGAAGCTGCAGGGAAGCTGTCGTACGACAGTCTTATGTGCATCAGGCGGCTCTGCAGCTGAGCCGAGATCGCGTTTATAAAAAAGAATTCTTTCACTAAAAAGGTCTTATACGTGTGCTTGGTTTGCAGTGTGCTTGGTTTGCAAGCACATGTAGAAGAACATTTTAATGAAAGATTTCTTTTTTATAAACACAATCTCGGCAATGCTGCAGAGCCGCCTGATGCAAGTAATACCGGATATCCCTGCAGTCAGCGTTCAGTCAGGGAAGGGGGAGGGAGGGGTGAACTTTGAGCGCTATCATCTCTCCAACCATAAGGGTCTGAGAGATGACACTGGGGGCAATACGTTTCTTTTTAACAAAGCTACAATATGGTGATTAGTCATTTGCAAGTATTACTGTCCCTTTAACCCGTTGATTCAAAAAAATCAGCAGACCAGTCCAAATCAAAAATAGCTTTGTTGAATCAACGAGTTAAGGTTTGAATGGTTATAGGATGCCAAACCAAATTATTCCTTAATGGCGAGAAAAGCATAAGAAATCCCTGCATGCTATTATACCGGTTACCTTGGATTGGTGCCGGTAAGACACAAATATTTGCCTTTTATATTTGGTGAAAATCAACAGTACAGCTCTCCTTGCACTTCCTTTTCTTTTTTCCTATGTTTTCTCAAGCTCCGCTGTTGAATGGCGTTCTTTGAAGGATTGAGCGACGGGATACAGATATCTGTGTGCAGGCATCTTTAACCCTTTGAGTGCCAGAGTGGTACGCAACGCATTGCAAAGCAATGCGTTGCGTACTACTCTGGCACTCAAAGGGTTAATATCATCCACCTGCCCTCATAGCCACTGGGAATCTTACAATGGCGCGGTCCAAATGTGAGTATGATATGTTTGTATTTGGAAACTGAGGAGAAGATTAGCGATCTCTGCACTATCAGTCTCTCCCCTCTTTTGTGTTTTCGTTAAGCCTTTTTTTAACCCTATGAGTACCAAAAGGGTGTGCAATTCATTGCGTACCCCTCTGGCACTGAAAAGGTTAAGGGAATTTGGGCCATGTTTATTACTCCCCTATAGTACAGTTGCTTTTCCCAAGAATGACTCCACTTCTTATTAGTACATTATGCACTATGCATTTTGTTTAATCCTTTGAGTGCAGGTTGGGTATCCAACACATTGCACAGCAATCCATTGGCTACTCCCGCTGGCACTGAAAACAGATGATCATCTCAACATCTGATCATCTGATGATGCAAACACTAGTACAGGGTTGGGGAACCAATTGCCATCAAGCTATTGGAGACACTAGGGGAGATTCATTAAGTGGTGATAAAGTAGAGATGACTTCTCCAGTGATATCACTTCTCCAGTTCCTATGCTATTCTATGGAGCCTATGTACTAAGATTTCTTCAACTTTGAAACTTAGTGAATAGGCTTCATAGAATAGCATAGGAACTGGAGAAGTGATATCACTGGAGAAGTCATCTCTACTTTATCACCTCTTTATCACCGCTTACAGAATCTCCTCCTATGACTTCCAATACCCCTCAGCTAACCATTGTCAGGTTGGGGAAGTCAGCAGCTGTAGTTCTCAACAGCAGAAGAACGAATGATTGCCTATATTGTTTGCCTGAAAAAGTTTGTCATGGGAGCAAAAAAGGTTTCTAATTCCCTGTTGCAATAATCAAAATTAACCCTTTGAGTGCCAGAGTGCAATGCATTGCATACCCCTCTGGCATTCAAATGGGTTAAAGGAGCAGTAAACTTTTTATGAAAAAATATATATTGTAGGGATTTACCTACTGAGTAAAATAAGGGTACTCCCACTGCCAAGAGATTCATATTTCCAGAGTTATTACAGTCTAAACCTATATTTTTTTTTACATTATCAGTGCCTTCTAGTGGTCAAATTCTAATTAGTTTTTCCTGTTACATTCTAATGGAGAGGAAAGTCAGGAAAGTCAGTGATATACAGTTCTCCATAGAATGTGATAGAAACAACTGAGTCACTTCCTGTCAGAACAATCAGGAAGTAAACACAGTAAATTCACTTCCTGTCAGTTAGAACTATCAGGAAGTAAACACAGTAAATTCACTTCCTGATTACTTGAACTGCTATACATTTTGAATAGAACATCTGACAGTAGTGGGGGGGGTGCCCTTGTTTTATTCAGCAGGAAAAGATCTATAAAATATGTATTTTCATAAAAAGTTTACTGCTCCTTTAAATGTCATGTGCAGCGGTCAAAGGAAGAAAGAGACATTTGTATAGTCAGATCTGGTTAAGTTACACAGAAGATTACTTTATTTGTCAGTTAACACTCAGCAATTTAGCAGAGTAAACTTATGAGATGAACTTTGCGTTTTACAGACCTGTCAAGTCTCACACACAGACACTTGTACTGTGCTTGTGCGTTTTGTGTTCCCGGTGTCTCTCACTAACTGGCTGCAGCTTTGCCATAATATGTTACACACTGCAGAATAATCTCTGGCCTTTGTTATTTGCCCACGCGTTTTGTGTGCTGCACTGAAACGAGTGCGGGTTCTGGTGCTTTTTCTTTTCTGCTAATAATCTTCTGCTGACTCCCTGGGAAGGTATAGTACGGTGGATTGCAGTAGGTAATTCTTAAAGAAACATTTTCACCTAAAAATTTGGGTTACATTTACACCTAAGAAAATTAGATTACATAATTATAAAGTGGACCTGTCACTTTGCAACAAATAGGTTATTCTGAAAGAGGTTTCAAAATATATTTATTTTAGCATTTTTTTTTTTAATTTTAGACAACAGCTTGTGATATGTAGCATTCTATATTTGTCAGTTTATGCAGATTAGTTTGCAAGGTCCAGCAGAGTGACAGTGAGGATATGAAAGCAGTGTGGAATGTTAGTACTGGTCGGGAAACTAGTAGGAGGGAGAGCAGTGTGGAATGTTAATACTCATTGGCAAGGAGCATACCTCCCAACATTTCGAATTGCCAAAGAGGGACAATTGTGTTTTAGGGGGCATGGATGGGGGTGTGGCTGGTGGCCAGGGCATTAACGAGAATTTTTAGGCTGTTTCATGACCTATTGACACCTTGTTGTGTTACCTAATAAATGACTTATAACAAGACAAATGTATTTTATTTAAGTAGTCTAATTTATAAACACATATACTGACATTTAAAGAAACAATAATGTGAGTTTTACTGCTGCAGAGCAATGTGATACACTTCTATACACAACACACAATCTGATCTCCTAAAAAGAGGGACATTAGGGTGGGAAATAGGGACATTGAGATTTGGGTCTAAAAGAGGGACTGTCCCTCCTAAAGAGGGACACTTGGGAGGTATGAAGGAGTGGGAGTTGGGAGGGAGAGCATTGTGGAATGCTAGTATCCAGCAGTCAGGGAGTGGGAAGCGTGAGGGAGAGCAGTGTGAAATGTTAGTGTCAGGGCAGCAGGGAGTAGAATGTTAGTATCTGGCTTGCAGGAAGTGGCAGTTTGGATGCTGAGCAGTGTGGAATGTTAGTATCTGGATAACAGGGAGTAGCAGTTGAGATGGCGAGCAGTGTAGGATGCTAGTATGCATCAGACACGGAGTGGCAGCTGGGACACGGAGCAGTGTAGAATGTTAGTATATGACTGGCAGGAAGTAGTAGTTGGGAAGATGAGCAGTGTGAATGTTAGTATCTAGATAACAGGGAGTGGCAGCTGAAACTGGGAGCAGTGTTTTTTAGTGTTGGACAGAGCCGAATCATGGGCAAGGCACCCTAGGCGCTTGACTAGGGCCTGGTCACGTTAGGGGGCATGCAAAGCCAATCTGAACCTGCAACAAAACAGCTTGTCCAATGGGAAGATCAGACAGCTCTCACCACCAGCAAGCTGAGGTCTGTGCCTCCTTCGGCACAGACCCCTACATGCATCTTCCTCACTGTCCCCAGCACTCTAGTAATGCAGAGCGCTAGGATATGATGCCATATTTCTGCAGTCTGCATTATTAGACAGAGAGAGGACCATGAAGGAGTGCTAATAGATGTCTGAGCAGAAAGAGGCACAGACCTCTTCTTCCACACCACATGCTGCTGGACCACAAGGGATGAGGCCCCTTCCTGTTCCAGAAAAGGTAGGCAAGTAAGAGGGGGTCAGGAAAGGGGGGATTGGGAGAAAAATTGGGAAAAAAAGATGAAAAATGTTTGGGGGGGTGGGGGTGAAACTGGGGGAGAGGTGAAATGCCTAGGGGAGCGAGAGGGCTTAGAGAAAGAGGTTAAACAGGCTGGGAAGAGAAAAAATGGGGGACACAGACTGGGGGAGCAGAGAAAGAGGACAAAACAGACTAAGGGCAGAAAAAGAGGGGGAGACAAACTAGGAGCATAAAAAGAGGGGGAAACCGTATAGGGTGGCAGAGAAAGAGCAGGAAACAGATTGGGGGCTTCCCACATTGTGTCCTTCCTCTTTACTTTGTTCCCTCCATTTGCCCTTTGTTTCCCCCCTTTTGTAATCCTTAGTCCAGTCCCATTTCAATGAAAGCTCTGTTGCACAGAGGAGTGCAAATTGCATTTCTGTGCAATGAGTTGTTCATATTATTATTATGAGATGTTACTTCTCATTTAAGACAGAGAGGGATCGAAAACCTAATCGTCTGCCTTATCCAACCCCTGTGACTTGTTCCAGTGATGAACAATATTGGCCATGTGCGTAAAACATATAGGAACAATTCTGGGACAAACCAGCTCCATCAAAGAGGGACACTTGTGTTTTAGAGGGTGTGGCTGGGGGTGTGGCTGATGAGGGGGGCATTATCAAAAATTTGTAGATTATTTCATGCCCTATTGACACTTCTTTGTGTGACTGAATAAAAGATTTAAAGCAAAACCAAAGTATTTTCTTTACACAGACTAATTAATAAACACATGTACTGAAGTTTATACACACATTAATGTGAGTTTTATTGCTGTGGAGCAATGTGATACACTTATATACCCACCACAGAGTCTGATCTCCTAAACACAGGGACACCAGGGTGGGAAAGAGGGACAGAGGGTTTTGGGTCTCAAAGAGGGACTGTCCTGACTAAAGAGGGAAACTTGGGAGGTATGGATCCCTAATATCCCCTAAAGAGGGAGACTTTGGAGGTATGGACCCCTAATATCTCCTAAAGAGGGACACTTGGGAGGTATGGACACCTAATATCTCCTAAAGAGGGAGACTTGGGAGGCATGGATCCCTAATATCACCTAAAGAGTGACATTTGGGAGGTATGGACCCCCAATATCTCCTAAAGAGTGAAACTTGGGAGGTATGGACCCCTAATATCTTCTAAAGAGGGACACTTGGGAGGTATGCACCCATAATATCTCCTAAAGAGGGACACTTGGGAGGTATGGATCCCTAATGTATCCTAAAGATGGATACTTGGGAGGTATGGACCCCTAATATCTCCTAAAGAGGGACATTTGAGAGTTATGGACCCCAAATATCTCCTAAAGAGGGACACTTGGGAGGTATGGATCCCTAATATCTCCTAAAGATGGATACTTGGGAGGTATGGATCCCTAATATCTCCTAAAGAGGAACACTTGGGAGGTATGGACCCCTAGTTTCTCCTAAAGACGGACACTTGGAAGGTATATACTATACTGGCCTATGGCACCTTTCACGCAGGTGACTATGAATTTGCATAAATGTATAAATGTGCAGCTAGATTAGCTTCATGGAGGAACACAGTAAGTAAAATCTGTACAGTGGTCTATGGGGCTGTATTATTACTGTATTCCCTTAGGAACCAAGTAAAGTTACAGTAAGGAAGGTCTGTACAGAGGCCTATGGGGCTGTTTTATTAGTGTATTCCCTCAGGAACACAGTAAAGTTACAGTAAGGTCTATACAGAGGGCTATGGGGCTGTATTATTACTGTATTCCCTCAGAAACATAATAAAGTTACAGTAAGGTCTATATAGAGGCCTATGGGGCTGTATTATTACTGTATTCCCTCGGGAACACAGTAAAGTTACAGTAAGGTCTGTACAGAGGCCTATGGGGCTGTATTATTACTGTATTTCCTCAGGAACACAGTAAAGTTACAGTAAGGTCTGTACAGAGGCCTATTGGGCTGTATTATTACTGTATTCCTTCAGGAACACAGTAAAGTTACAGTAAGTAAGGTCTGTACAGAGGTCTATAGGGCTGTATTATTACTGTATTTCCTCAGGAACACAGTAAAGTTACAGTAAGGTCTATACAGAGGCCCATTGGACTGTATTATTATTGTTTTCCCTCAGGAACACAGTAAAGTTACAGTAAGGAAGGTCTGTACAGAGGCCTATGGGGCTGTATTATTACTGTATTCCCTCAGGAACACAGTAAAGTTACAGTAAGTAAGGTCTGTACAGAGGTCTATAGGGCTGTATTATTACTGTATTTCCTCAGGAACACAGTAAAGTTACAGTAAGGTCTATACAGAGGCCTATTGGACTGTATTATTACTGTTTTCCCTCAGGAACACAGTAAAGTTACAGTAAGGAAGGTCTGTACAGAGGCCCATGGGGCTGTATTATTACTGTATTCCCTTAGGAACACAGTAAAATTACAGTAAAGAAGGTCTGTACAGAGACCTATGGGGCTGTATTATTATTACTGTATCCCCTCAGGAATGTAATGAAGTTACAGTAAGGATGGTCTGTACAGAGGACTATGGGGCTGTATTATTATTGTATTTCCTCAGGAATGTAGTAAAGTTACAGTAAGGAAGGTCTGTACAGAGGCCTAAGGGTCTGTATTATTACGGTATTCCCTCAAGAACTCAGTAAAGTTACAGTAAGGAAGGTCTTTACAGAGGCCTTCGAGGCTGCATTATTACTGTATTCCCTTAGGAACAAAGTAAAGTTACAGTAAGGTCTGTACAGAGGTCTATGCGGCTGTATTATTACTGTATTCCCTCAGGAATGTAGTAAAGTTACAGTAAGGTCTGTACAGAGGCCTGTGGGTTGGCAGGAAGACCTTTCACATTAGCGTTGTTAGATATTGTGCTGCTCATCATGACCTATGTACTTCTGACCGATGCAAGCCATAATATTGGCTGTTTCTCTTGTGAGCCACTCAGACGTAGAACATAGGAGTAGGTGAGTGATAGAACACGGACGACAGAATTGTAACAGGGATCAGGGGGCAGCAACATCTCTGTGGCCTGTGTGAGAGAAGCTTAACGGACACTATGAGACAGCTTCATAAAGGGATCTTAAGAAATGTGCAAAAGAAGTTGTAAGTGTGAATGGATAAAGATGACTGTGTTATTTCTATACATTAGATGTACTGCTCCAAACTATTGCTCCAATTTGGGTACAATTTGCTATAATTTATGGTGCAATTTACATAATTTTTATATATTGATTTCTCCGTCTTCAAACTTTCTTTTGAAACTTATGCTAACATTGTATCAGGTGGAGCAAATGCAGTTAAATTTGTGCTATGTTTTTATTTTGCCCTACTGCCATTTTTATACAAAGAATCAATTCCGCATGGATTGGTAACCCCAAAATAAATCTTTCAATTATCCAGAATATCATATGCATGGAAGAAGACATTATTATTTTGACATAACTTTAATCCTTTGAGTGCCAAAGCAAAGCAATGCGTGGCATACCCCTCTGGCACTCAAAGGGTTGGGACCCCAAAATTCCTGAAGAGAAAGGGCTGCACCAGTTATGATGTTCATGATTAAGCCTGCATAATGCGAAACGTGTAGATCGACACACTGGTGTGTACTGTATCTGTTTGAAATATGTGCGCAATGGAAGTTTGACATCCTGTTTGATTTTATGGAGATCTTGAATACAAATTGGAGTTTTATGAACACTCTTAATTTACATGGAGTTAAATGGTGCAGCCCTTTCTTTTGATGTTGTGTGTTGCAGCTGGAGGAAGCCTGAGTTTTGCATGGTGGCACCCTTGTTGAGAGAGCTTTGGAGCCCGGGAAGAACACAGGATCCGGATGGATGTCCTGTGAGCCGCAAAAAACATTTGTCTTTTTGTTTCAATCCCACAATCTCTCCCACTGAAAACTTCCTAAAATAGCTCAGTGGGGCGGGGTTTGGTGTACTGGAGCCCTGCCAGAGGAATGATGTTTGCCTCCACAGATATCCAGACCTAATTAAAGATTAATTCTGAAGGACAAATTTGCACAGAATGTATTCATACTGGCAATAAGGGATTTTATACCCAGATTATGGTAAGTGGAGGGTTATTAACAGGTGTTGTTAGTGTTCCGCGAAGACAGGGGTAGCCCACATTTGGATTGCCAGCTGTTGTAAACTACAACTCTCATCATCTCCAACCAAACAACAGCTGCTTGGGGATGATGGCAGATATAGTGGACAAAAGTTGAAGGTCAAAAGATGGAGAACCCCTGCTTTAAGCATTATCATTTCTTAAAAGGTGCAGTAAACCAAATATTTACACCATATGAGTTTTTCTGCTGAGTAAAATTAGTGCACTTCCACTTCTGAGAGATGCTTGAGTCAAAATTTATAACAGAACAATCTTGCATTTTTCTTATTGCCTAGATTTTTTTGTTCCCAGGTGGCACTATTCCTATTACTGCTTGTGAATAAATGAGTAGCACAACAAGCTTTCCATGCATGATTGTAGCAACAGTGTCCCCTGTCAAAACATCTTGAACTTAAGCTATCACAATAACATTTGAAATAAGCATTTCCCAGGATTTGTATTACCCTTGTTTACTCAAAAGGAAAAGGCCTGCACTATATATATATGAAAATGCAACTGCATCAATACAGGTAAACAATGATAAAGTACAGATCAACATAGAAAAAGTGGTCCGACAAGACACAATTTCCCCAAAACATTTTTCAGCTTGTTTAGAAGAAATTTTCCACAAACTAAATTTTGACAAAAAAGGACTTAATATCAATGGAGATTACCTACATCACTTATATTTTGCAGACTTCACTTATATTTTGCCAGTAGTCCTGAAAAACTGCAAGAATGCCTTGAAGAAGAACACAGGAAAGCAAACATTTTGGTATGAAGAGGAATATCAACAAACGCGTCAGGTTTAACCAATTTACCAAACCATGGATAATCACAGTAAATAAACAAAATGTCAACAGCTAGAGCCACCATGATACAGACAATAAAACTGGGATGGCAGGCATTTGGAAAACTTAGTAGTACTGTCTTTAAAGGGATAGTAATGTTTCACAATAAAAGCAGCTCCAATTAATCTTCATAGTGTTTGAATTCTATGGTTTTACATATCAGGGTATAATATCAATCATCTGTTCCTTAGCAGTTCTAAATACAACCTCAGATGAACAGCAACACATGACATGTTACACTGTGTCATGATTTATTTAACAACAATAAAGCCAAAATGGAGAAGCCATGTGTGAAAAATTAAGTATACCCTTACTGCTTCCATAGGAATTAAGATGCTAAGTAGCAGACAGGTGCTGCTAATCAAATGCCCTTGATTAACTGATCATCAGCAACTGTGACCACCTCTATAAAAGCCAAAGTTTTAGCACTTTGCTGGTCTGGAGTATTCAGCTGTGTGTTAACACAATGCCAAGGAGGAAAAACATCAGCAATGATCTTAGAGAAGCAATTGTTGCTGTTCATCAATCTGGGAAGGGTTATAAGACCATTTCCAAACAATTTAAAGTACATCATTCTACAGTGAGAAAGATTATTAAAAAGTGGAAAACATTCAAGACAGTTGCCAATCTTCCCAGGAGTGGACGTCCCAGCAACTTCACCCCAAGGACAGACCATGCAATGCTCAGAGAAATTGCAAAAAGCCCATGAGTTACATCTCAGACTCTACAGGCCTCAGTTAGCATGTTGAATGTTAACGTTCATGACAGTACAAATAGAAAAAGACTGAACAAGTATGGTTTGTTTGGAAGGGTTGCCAGGAGAAAGCCTCTTCTCTCTAAAAAGAATATGGCAGCACGGCTTAGGTTTGCAAAGTTGCATCTGAACAAACCACAAGACTTCTGGAACAATTGGAGTGATGCAAGAAACGTTGGCATCAGATAAAGGCATTCTTGTGCTGAGACAGATTTTGCGCATGTTCTAATCCAGGAAGTTAAATACCGAACGCTTCTAGAATTGCGCATGAAAAATTCCATTTTACGACAACAGTACACAGACGTATAAATTCATTCGCAATAGCAGTTCTTGCATTAGGCGCACTTGCTATTCCATTCACATAGATTAGTTAATCTTAGCCACGCCCACAAAAAATAAATTTATGCAGCCGTTCGCTAATCTTGAATTTTCATGTGCAATTCAACAAAATCATGCGCAAACCTATTCCCTAGTGGTTTTCACATGGGAAATAGCGATTGCGCACATTTCCTGCATCGCACCATATGTCCTTCAGTCAGACAAGACCAAAGTGGAGATGTTTGGCCATAATGCACAGGGCCACGTTTGGTGAAAACCAAACACAGCATATCAGCACAAACACCTCATACTAACTGTCAAGCATGGTGGTGGAGGGGTGATGATTTGTGCTTGTTTTGCAGCCACAGGACCTGGGAACCTTGTAGTCATTGAGTAGACCATGAACTCCTCTGTATACTAAAGTATTCTAGAGTCAAATGTGAGTCCATCTGTCCAACAGCTAAATCTTGGCCGAAATTGGGTCATGCAACAGGACAATGATCCCAAGCACACCAGCAGATCTACAACAGAATGGCTGAAAAAGATAAGAATCAAGGTTTTGCAATTACCCAGAAAATTCCAGACCTCAACCCGACTGAAATGCTGTGGTGGGACCTTAAGAGAGCTGTGCATACACAAATACCTACAAACATCTATGAACTGAAGCAATGTTGTAAAGAAGAGTGGGCTAAAATTCCTCCATAACGATGTGAGAGACTGATAAAGTCATACAGAAAACGATTACTTCAAGTTATTGCTACTAAAGATGGTTCTACAAGCTATTGAATCATAAGGTGTACTTAGTTTTTCACACATGGCATCTCCATTTTGGCTTATTTTTGTTAAATAAATAATGACACAGTGTAATATGTCATGTGTTGTTGTTCATCTGAGGTTGGATTTCCCTAATTTTTAGACCTGCTATAGAACAGATGATTGTTATTATGTCCTGATATGTAAATCCATAGAATTCAAAGAGGGTGTACTTTCTTTTTCATACGACTGTATATATATATATAATAATAATAACTAGTATTTATATAGCGCTTTTCTCCTAGTAGAACTCAAATCGCTGTCAGCGCACGCTCTTGGAATTAACCAAATCGGCAGCTGAAATAATTGATGTCATTATTACCCAATTAATGGTACTCATTTATCGACCTTGGAAGGATGAAAGGCTGAGTTGACCCTGCTGGGATTCAAACCTGCAACCTTGCGGTTGGAATGGGCTCCATAGTCGGGAACTTTACCACTGAGCTATCTCACCAGTTATATATATACATAATAATAATAACTAGTATTTATATAGTGCCTTTCTCCTAGTAGGACTCAAAGCGCTGTCAGCGCACGCTCTCAGAATTAACCAAATTGGCAGCTGAAATAATAGGTGTTATTATTACCCAATTAATGGTACTCATTTATCGACCTCGGAAGGATGAAAGGTTGAGTTGACACTGCTGGGATTCGAACCCGCAACCTTGTGGTTGGAATAGGCTCCATAGCCAGGGACTTTACCACTGAGCTATCTCACCAGTTATATATACATATTAGTTGAACAGCCCGTTACACGGGCCACAGTGCCTCTGGCAACCGGTCGCAGGGCAGTCACGCGCAGTGGAGACTGCCCGCGTCACTGCTGATACAGAGCTGGACGCTCCTTCGGAGCGCCCAGCTCTGTATCAGCCGCTGCACGGGCAGTCTGTACTGCACATGACTGCCGCACGCACAGCGGTGTCTACTGCACATGTCATGGCGTTACACACGATTTAGCGAATTATTATATAGGATATGTAAAACCATAGAATTCAAAGAGGGTGTACTTTCTTTTTCACACGAAATATATATATATGTATGCATTGAATAACCCTCTGGCACTCAAAGGGTTAAGCTGTAATGTCCATTTAACCATTTGAGTGCCACAGTGGTGTGCAACACATTGCGCTCAAAGGGTTAAGTATCTGGGTGGCATGAAATTCGTATTCGATTCGTCCCGTGCATCTCTGTTCCTGCGTTTTACATAATTACCACCTTGATCACTATAGCAATGATAGAAAGAAAACAACAAAAATTGGCCCTTTCAACTTGTCTCCCATTAGAGAGAATGTCCTGATCTCCTGAACTGTTACTGTCAGACAAGTTTTCAGTACGGTTCAATAAGCCACCTGACATTTCTTTGGATCCCTTTATGTACAGTAGCTTAAGCCCAGTAAAGAGCCATTCTCCTGCCAGCTCTCTGTTGTAATTTGCCCAAAGCTAGACAGGTGTGATCACACAAAAAAAAAAAACACACGGGGATTTTGTTGGCAATACAGGTGTTTGCAAAAGCAAAGACTTTTTAATATGTATTTTCAATTTGTTTTTTCTTTTCAAGTCCTACAGAGCAAAGCCTAGGAGTCCGCAAACTGGGAGATCATCAAAAGCGACATTAGCCGATTTTTGGTGAAATATTTTGTGTTAACCCTATGAGTGCCAGAGGGGAGTACAACGCATTGCAAAGGGTTTAAAGGGATAGTAATACTTCGTTTTAACTTTATTTTATTTTGTAGGCATTAAAAAAACAGGAAGAACGATGTAAGTCTTATCTCTCAAACCTTTATGGTTTGAGAGATATTCACAAGCAAAGTTTCCCCTCCCGCCCCTTTTACCTAGTGTAAGCCATCTCTTCTCAGATGTGGAATCCAGTCCATAGACCAGACAGATAACAGCAGGGGACAATCTTCTTCCTATGAGAACAATGAAAGCCCTGCCCCCCTTGACAAGTTTTCAGGTTTTTCCCTTATCTTAATTGAAGATTGTCCCTCTCTGCAGTCTACCTGGGCACCTCCCTTCTGATCTGGCTGAACAGTGTTACATCAGTAAAAGGGGCGGGAGGGGGATACTTTGTCATTGAATTACTCCTGAACTATAACTCTGACAGTATTGAAATAACACTCTCCAAAGTCCAAATATTATGATGATTACTTAGAGCTGCTTTTATTATGAAACATTACAATTCCTTTAAGTGCCAAAAATAATCTTCAGTCTTACACAATAATGTGTATTGGCAAGAGGAGGCAACGTTTGGCACTACAAAGGTTGGGGTCACTACAGCTTATATTGCCTGCTGGGGGATGAAGGGGATTTAGTCCATAACAGACTGATTGCCAAATGTTGTATACCCCTGGTTAATAATGACCTTGTCTAGCTACATTCCATGCTTTTGGGGGAAAGCAGATATTAACATAAATATACAATAGTACCTCCTACTTGCTGATACTGCCTTGCAATGCATTTCCCACCTCCCATAGAACTAACATCCTGTCTTATCCCTACATTTCCTCCCCTACTCACTGACACTGCTCAGCAATGTGTTACCCAATTCCCCTAGCACTGACGTCCTGTCTTATCCCTACATTTCCTCCCCTACTCACTGACACTGCTCAGCAATTCATTACCCACCTCCCCTAGCACTGACTTCCTGCCTTATCCCTACATTATCTTCCCCACTCACTGACACTGCTCAGCAATGCATTACCCACCTCCCCTAGCACTGACTTCCTGTCTTATCCCTATGTTACCTCTCCTTTCACTGACACTCTTCAACAATGCTTTGCCCACTTTCCCAAGCCCTGACTTCCTGTCTTATCCTTCCATTACCTCCCCCACTCACTGACACTGCTCAGCAATGCATTGCCCACCTCTCCTAGCATTGACTTCCTGTCTTATCCCTACATTACTTCCCCCACTCACTGACACTGTTAAGCAATGCATTACCCACCTCTCCTAGCACTGACTTCCTGTCTTATCCCTGCATTACCTCCCCCACTCACTGACACTGATCAGCAATGCATTACCCACCTTCCCTAGCACTGACTCCCTGTCTTATCTCTACATTATCTCCCCCACTCACTGACACTGCTCAGCAATGCATTTCCCACCTCCACTAGCATTGACTTCCTGTCTTATACCTACATTACTTCCTTCACTCACTGACACCATACCTCCCAACATTTCAGATTGCCAAAGAGGGGCACTTGTGTTGTAGGGGGTGTTGCTGTGGGTGTGGCTGGTGGGCAGGGCATTATCCATCACTTTCAGGCTATTTCACTACCTATTGACACCTCCTTGTGTAACCTAATAAATTATTTCTAAGAAGACCAAAGTATTTTATTTACACAGACTAGTGTAATTTATAAACACATATACTGATGATTAGGCAAATATTAATGTGAGTTTTATTGATGTAGAGCAATGTGATATATTTACATACACATCACAAAGTCTGCTCTCCTAAAAAGAGGGACATCAGGGTGGGAAAGAGGGACAGAGGGATTTGGATCTAAAAGAGGGACTGTCCCTCCTAAAGAGGGACACTTGGGAGGCATGCTGACACTGCTCAGCAATGCACTGCCCACCTCCCCAGCACTGACTTCCTGTCTTATCCCTTCATTACCTCTCCACCATTGACACTGCTCAGCAATGCATTTCCCACCTCCACTAGCATTGACTTCCTGTCTTAGCCCTACATTACTTCCTTCACTCAATGACACTGCTCAGCGATGTATTATCCACCTCCCCTAGCACTGTCTTCCTGTCTGATCCCTACATAACCTCTCCCACTCACTAGCACTCCTCAGCAAAGGGGGTACATTTTTTATATTTCAGCTTGTGTTTTCATTATATCTATATATATAAAAGAATAAGCCTCATTGCATAATTTATGTTACCCCACACACAGAACATAATTTATGTCTCCTCAGAAAAGAAACTCGCATTGAACAGAATGTCTAATTACATAATTTATGTCTCATTAGGAGACACAACTCCTATTGGGTGATTGAATGGGGACTTTACTGCTCTCATTGGGTGATTCAATGGGGGCGTGTTTATCATACAGGGAGTTGGCCCACCCTCTCCAGCCCGCCCACCAGTATCCAACTGACAAAAAAAAAATATATATATATAACTGCCACTCGCTCCTGAGGTAGGGATATCAGTAACTTCTCCCGGTCCACTCACACTCTCACTCAGGATCATGACCCCACAAACACACTGTTTCACCTCCCACAGATAACTGTAACCCTCCATACACTCTGTTTCAGTACGAGGGTGTAATGTTCCCATAAAATACAAACTTAATAGCAACTCTTATTTAACTCATCATCTCTTCAGTCACCTCACAGTCTCAACTGTCACTCCTCCACTTCCTGCTTCCTGATTCCCGCCCTTTCTCCTTAAAGGGAGAGAGATGCTTTGCTGTATGTTACAGAGGGCAAGCCTCAAACACCACTTTCTATTTGATCCCTCAGCATATTGCTACATTGCCTCAACTGAAGAGCCACCGTGTGTTATATTGCTATGTTAGCTCAACTTAACCCTTTGAGTGCCAGAGGGGTAAGCAACGAATTGCAAAGCACACATTCTGTCTCACACACTCACACAGTCGCAGTCTCACAGTCGCACACAGTCTCGGTCTCACACTCTCACACAGTCTCAGTCTCACACTCTCTCGCAGTCTCACACAGTCTCACACTCACAGTCTCACACTTTCACACAGTCTCAGTCTCACACTCTCTCGCAGTCTCACACAGTCTCACACTCGCAGTCTCACACAGTCTCTCTCGCAGTCTCGCACAGTCTAGCACTCTCACACTCTCGCAGTCTTGCACTCTCGCAGTCTCACACTCTCTCAGTCTCGCACTCTCACAGTCTCTCTCGCAGTCTCACACAGTCTCTCTCACACTCTCACAGTCTCTCTCACTGTCTCACACAGTCTCTCTCGCAGTCTCACAGTCTCACACAGTCACACAGTCTCACACTTTCACACAGTCTCACACTTTCACACAGTCTCACACTCTCAGTCTCACACTCTCACAATCTCACACAGTCTCTCTTGCAGTCTCTCTCGCAGTCTCATACAGTCTCTCTCGCAGTCTCATACAGTCTCTCACACTCTCACAGTCCCTCACACTCTCACAGTCCCTCAGTCCCTCACACTCTCACAGTCCCTCACACTCTCACAGTCTCTTACACTCTCACAGTCTCTCACACTCTCTCACACACCGTCTCACACAGTCTCTCACACAGTCACAGTCTCTCACAGTCTCACACAGTCTCAGTCTCACACAGTCTCAGTCTCACACTCTCACAGTCTCTCACAGTCTCTCTCGCAGTCTCACACAGTCTCTCTCGCAGTCTCACACAGTCCCTCACACTCTTACACTCTCACACTCTCTCACACTCTCACACTCTCTCTCACTCTCTCACAGTCTCACACAGTCCCTCACACTCTTACACTCTCACACTCTCTCTCACACTCTCACAGTCTCTCTCACTCTCTCACAGTCTCACACTCTCTCGCAGTCTCACACTCTCTCGCAGTCTTACACAGTCCCTCACACTCTTACACTCTCACACTCTCTCACACTCTCACACTCTCTCTCACACTCTCACAGTCTCACACTCTCACACAGTCTCACACAGTGTCTCACACACAGTCTCACACACAGTCTCACAGTCTCCCTCTCTCACTCTCACAGTCTCTCTCTCTCACTCTCACACAGTCTCACACTCTCTCACACAGTCTCACACTCTCTCACACAGTCTCACACAGTCTCACACTCTCTCACACTCTCTCACACTCTCTCACACACTCTCAGTCTCACACACTCTGTCTCACTCTCACATTCTGTCTCACTCTCACACTCTCTCACAGTCTCTCACTCTCACACTCTCTCACAGTCTCTCACTCTCACACTCTCTCACAGTCTCACACACAGTCTCACACTCTCACACACAGTCTCACACTCTCACACACAGTCTCACACTCACACAGTCTCTCACACACACACACACACTCTCACACACACACACACTCTCACACACACACTCTCTCACACACACACTCTCTCAGTCTCGCACGCTCTCACACTCTCAGTCTCGCACGCTCTCACACTATCAGTCTCGCACGCTCTCACACTCTCAGTCTCGCACGCTCTCACACTGTCTCACTCTCACAGTCTCTCACTCATTCACACTCTCAGTCTCACACGCTCTCACACTCTCACAGTCTCACTCTCTCACAGTCTCACTCTCTCACTCTCACAGTCTCTCTCTCTCACTCTCACACTGTCTCACTCATCCACACTCTCAGTCTCACTCATTCACACTCTCAGTCTCACACACTCGCACTCTCTCTCAGTCTCGCACTCTCTCAGTCTCGCACTCTCTCAGTCTCACACTCTCTCAGTCTCACACTCACACACACAGTCTCTCTCACACTCTCTCTCACACTCTCACAGTCTCTCACACACACTCTCTCACACTCTCTCACACTCTCTCACACTCTCTCAGTCTCACAGTCTCAGTCTCACAGTCTCTCACACTCTCAGTCTCAAAGTCTCTCACACTCTCAGTCCCACAGTCTCTCACACTCTCAGTCTCACAGTCTCTCACACTCTCAGTCTCAGTCTCACAGTCTCTCACACTCTGTCTCACACCCAATCACTCACACACTCAATCACACTCTCACAGTCTCACTCAATCACACTCTCACAGTCTCACTCAATCACACTCACACACTCTCAATCACACTCTCACAGTCTCACTCAATCACACTCACACTCTCACACAGTCTCACTCTCACACTCAATCACTCAATCACACTCTCACAGTCTCACACTCTCACAGTCTCACACTCAATCACACTCTCACACTTACAGTCTCGAAGTCACACTCAATCACACACTCACACTCAATCACACTCACACTCAATCACACTCTCACCCTCAATCACACTCTCACCCTCAGTCACACTCTCACCCTCAATCACACTCTCACTCACACCCTCAATCACTATCATACACACTCTCACTCACACATTCCTACTCAATCACACACACTCACTAACACACTCACTCAATCACACACACTCACTAACACACTCAATCACTCACACGCAATCACTCAATCACGCACTCAAACACAATCACTCACACATAATCACACCCCGGGAACCAGCACGATCCACCTTCCACCATAGTATGTGCAATTACCAAACGCATTTCAATTACATGAATGAATGCCAGTCACTCACATCCTGGGAGCCAGCACGATCCACCTTCCACCATAGTATGTGCAATTACCACATGCATTTCAACTATATGAGGCATAAGTACAAACACAAACTCATTACAATGACACATAAGTCAACCCCTTATGACTCACTTCTGTGTGTGTGTGTCTCTGTGTGTGCCTGTGTGTTTCTCACTGTGTGTGTTGCATGTCTGTATCACACTCTATGTGTCTGCATGTATGTGTGTATGACTGTCGCTCTTTAAGCATCTCAGTGCATGCGTGTGCATTTGCGTGTGTGTCTCTGTGTTTGTCTCGCATCCGTGTGTGTGCATTAATTCCCTATATATCCTGACGGGCAACGCCGTCCCACATTGCTAGTATATATATATATATATATATGCAGTACATCAGCATAAAGAAGAACAAGGAGTCCTGGAAGTGATGGTATGGCCCACACAGAGCCCTGATCTGGGATTACTCACATCCTCTAATCCCTTTTGTGTGTGTGTGTGTGTATGTGTGTGTTTGTGTGTGTATGTGTGTCTCACGTGTATGATACGGTAGCAAGAAAGAAGCCATTACTAAAAAACAAAATCCACCTTGTGTCCCCTTTGACATATACAACAAAACACTCTGCAGATTCTAAAATGATGTGACAAAAAGTGTTGTGGTCAGATGAAAATAAAATGGAAATGCAAAGCCTTATGGTTGACACAAATCCAACATATAGTCACCATTTATTTGACTTTATATATTCTACTATGGAAAGTCTAACCGTCCATTCTTTTTCCCATTTTCACCTATTATTTTACACTTTTATTTTGACATGGAGCTCCCTAGATATGTTTGCAAGAGTCCTTTCTGTTGGAGACTATGAAAGCTCAGATAGTTATACAATGTGCAAAACATACAATGTTAAAAAGAACACACACAGTAAAGTGTTACATTGCATCACTGTCCTGCTTTCATGGTAGTCTCACCAGCCACAGAGATCAAGAAAAAGATCCAGGATGCTCAATATTTGTCTGGGATTACAGGAAGAGAGAGAAACAAATGAGGCTGCCTAAATCCACACAAGAACTGTGGTTAGTTCTCCAAGATGTTTGGAACAACCTACCTGCCGAGTTCCTTAACAAACTGTGTGCGAGTGTACCTACAAGAACTGATCCTGTTTTGAAGGTAAAGGATGATCACACCAAATATTGATTTGATTTAGATTTTTCTTCTGTTCACTCACTATCATTTTGTTCATTGATAAAAATAAACTATTAACATCTATTTTTGAAAGCATTGTTACTTTACAGCATTTTTTCACACCTGCCTAAGACTTTTTCACAGTTCTGTGTGTGTGTATGTGTGTGTGTGTATATATATATATATATATATATATATATATATGTGTGTGTGTGTGTGTTTATATTTCTCAATAAAAAGTTTGGAGTATGGTGTGTACACACTCATAAGCATGCACACAAACACACACGTCACACACAAGCCTCACACACATGCTGCACACACACACGACACACACACACACGCCCATACACATATGTATACACACGTATTTAAATTTCAAGCCACTGAATTATTAAAAGTTAATGTTTTATTAAAAATCATAGTAATCTGTGAGCACCTCGATTAGTTAAAGATCACAATATAAAGGACTCTGTTAACCTTTAATCCATTTCTCCTTTTTCGGAATGGCTAATGATTTATGAAAACACATATCACACTAGAACTTCTTAAACATTATTCATCTACCTTAACGCTTCCTATGAAGGATCAGTCAAAGCTTCTTATCATGCCCACCTTGAAGTTCGTTACGTTAATACGCGAATCTCAAGTGCATTGAACAAACCAGAGCAGGAAGCTCTTTAGGAAAAAGTCTTTGATATAGGGAAATGCTCTTGAAGAGAAGTGTCTGATATGACACCCAGTAGTGTTTCCTGATTGATAACAACGAAAGACTATGTGATCACGCAAAGAAAAAAACATGAAGATATTGTGCAAATGTCTATTTAAGAATCGCATTCTGAATCATAAATGTAAAATAACACTCTCTATGTGGTTTCAATAAATATAAATTAGTAGAAACATTTTTACAATTACATTATTTGAAGTTGAGATTTCAGAGCACAATTTGGCTGTGTTCTAAAACTGTTGTTGGACTTCATCTCCCATCATACTCAGCCAGCCAATTTAACACAGGCAGGCCAGCTGTGTTCTAAAACCTCATCGACTTCAAATTATTGTAGAAATGTTTCTATTAATTCACTGGCGTAACAACAGGGGTCGCACCTGAGACCAGGCCCGTCACTCCAGGGGACCGGCCACCCCCTACAACCCCCTCGCCTCACATCCGAAGCAAGTAGGTCTGTGTCTTCTTCAGCACAGACCGCTAACAGCTGATCTCCCTTTCCAGTGCTCTAGTAATGCAGAGCGCTGGGAGATGACATCATCTCCCAGAGCTCTGCATGACTGAAGACAGAGCCGCGTGGGAGCTCCAGCTTCTGAGGTCTGTGCAGAAGGAGGAACAGACCACTCTTGCCCCGCCGCTAGACCATCAGGGAGGTAGCAGATGGACACTGGGTGGGTTAGTAAGGGCAATGTGGAGACTGGGGGCAATGTGGTGGCAATGTGGAGATGTGGTGGCAATGAGGAGATTGGGGGGTAATGTGGAGATTGGCTGGGCAATGTGCAGTTTGGGGAGCAATGTGGTGGCAATGTGGAGATTGGGGAGCAACGTGGAGGCAATGTGGAGACTGGGTGGCAATGGGGGGCAGTGTGAAAGCAATGTGGAGATTGGGGGGAAATGTGGAGATATGGTGGCAATGAGGTGATTGGGGGGCAATGTGGAGATTGGGAGGGCAATGTGGTGGCAATGTGGAGATTGGGAGGGCAATGTGCAGTTTGGGGAGCAATGTGGTGGCAATGTGGAGATTGGGGAGTAACGTGGAGGCAATGTGGAGACTGGGTGGCAATGGGGGGCAGTGTGAAAGCAATGTGGAGATTGGGGGGCAATGTGGAGATGTGGTGGCAATGAGGTGATTGGGGGGCAATGTGGAGATTGGGAGGGCAATGTGGTGGCAATGTGGAGATTGGGAGGGCAATGTGCAGTTTGGGGAGCAATGTGGTGGCAATGTGGAGATTGGGGAGCAACGTGGAGGCAATGTGGAGACTGGGTGGCAATGGGGGGCAGTGTGAAAGCAATGTGGAGATTGGGGAGGAATATGTGGAGATTGGGGGTAATGAGGGGGAAATTTGGAAAATGGGGGCAATGGGGGGCAATGTGGTTGGGGTGGGGGCATGGCAATTTCTGCACCAGGGCCCGGTGGCTTCTAGTTACACCTCTGTATTAATTTATAATCCATTAACAGTTGTCCAACGCTTGCTCAAGAAATCTCCAATACATTGCGTCACATCCACAGGAATAAAATGTATAAACAAAGCATAGTTGGTAAGACGTTTACTGTTTTACTGCAAAACATGCTTATCAGTGGGATATCTCTTGTGAGGTTCCATTTGGATTGTAGCTCTGTGGTATCACTTGTGGATTATAGATCTGTGGTATCACTAATATAGTTCGAATTGCATTGTAGCTCTGTGGTATAACTTGCGTAGTTCGATTTGGATTGTAGCTCTGTGATATCACTAGTGTAGTTTCATTTGGATTGTACCTCTGTGGTATCACTAGTATAGTTCCATTTGAATTATAGCTCTCTGGTATACCTTGTGTAGTTCCATTTGGATTGTAGCTCTGTGATATCTCTAGTGTAGTTCCACTTGAATTATAGATCTGTGGTATCACTAGTGTAGTTCCATTTGGATTGTAGCTCTGTGGTATCACTTGTGTAGTTCCATTTGGATTGTAGCTCTGTGGTATCACTTGTGTAGTTCCATTTGGATTGTAGCTCTGTGGTATCACTAGTGTAGTTCTATTTGGATTGTAGCTCTGTGGTATCACTAGTGTAGTTCCATTTGAATTATAGCTCTCTGGTATACCTTGTGTAGTTCCATTTGGATTGTAGCTCTGTGGTATTACTAGTGTAGTTCCATTTGGATTGTAGCTCTGTGGTATCACTTGTGTAGTTCCATTTGGATTGCAGCTCTGTGGTATCACTAGTGTAGCTTGATTTGGATTGTAGCTCTGTGGTATCTCTAATGTAGTTCCATTTGGATTGTAGCTCTGTGGTATCACTAGTGTAGTTCCATTTGGATTGTAGCTTTGTGGTATCTCTAATGTAGTTCCATTTGGATTGTAGCGCTGTGGTATCACTTGTGTAGTTCCATTTGGATTGCAGCTCTGTGGTATCACTAGTGTAGCTTGATTTGGATTGTAGCTCTGTGGTATCTCTAATGTAGTTCCATTTGGATTGTAGCTCTGTGGTATCACTAGTGTAGTTCCATTTGGATTGTAGCTTTGTGGTATCTCTAATGTAGTTCCATTTGGATTGTAGCGCTGTGGTATCACTAGTGTATTTCCATTTGGATTGTTGCTCTGTGGTATCACTTGTGTAGATCCATTTGGATTATAGCTTTGTGGTATCACTTGTGTAGTTCCATTTGGATTGCAGCTCTGTGGCATCACTAGTGTAGATCCATTTGGATTGTATCTCTGTGGTATCACTAGTGTAGATCCATTTGGATTATAGCTCTGTGGTATCACTTGTGTAGTTCCATTTGGATTGCAGCTCTGTGGCATCACTAGTGTAGATCCATTTGGATTGTAGCTCTGTGGTATCACTAGTGTAGCACACTTTGGATTGTAGCTCTGTGGTTTCACTTGTGTTGTTTCATTTCGATTGTAGCTCTGTGGTATCACTAGTGTAGTTCCATTTGAATTATAGCTCTGTGGTATCACTTGTGTTATTCCATTTGGACTGTACCTCTGTGGTATCACAAGTGTAGTTCCATTTCAATTGTAGCTCTGTCGTTTCACTTTTGTAGTTCCATTTGGATTGTAGCTCTGTGGTATCACTAGTGTAGTTCCATTTGGATTGTAGCTCTGTGGTATCACTAGTGTAGATCCATTTGGATTGTAGCTCTGTGGTATCACTAGTGTAGTTCCATTTGGATTGTAGCTCTGTGGTATCACTTGTGTTGTTCCATTTGGATTGTAGCTCCGTGGTATCACTTGTTGATTATAGTTCTGTGGTATCACATTTGTAGTTCCATTTGAATTGTAACTCTCTTGTATCACTTGTGTATTTTTGCTCTGTGGTATCACTTGTATAGTTCCATTTGGATTGTAGCTCTGTGGTATCACTAGTGTAGATCCATTTGGATTATAGCTCTGTGGTATCTCTAATGTAGTTCCATTTGGATTGTAGCTCTGTGGTATCACTAGTGTAGTTCCATTTGGATTGTAGCTCTGGGGTATCACTTGTGTAGTTCCATTTGGATTGTAGCTCTGTGGTATCACTTGTGTAGATCCATTTGGATTGTAGCTCTGTGGTATCACTAGTGTAGCATTATTTGGATTATAGCTCTGTGGTATCACTAGTGTAGCATCATTTGGATTAT
The DNA here is from genome assembly GCA_037306005.1 of Rhinophrynus dorsalis. Taxonomy (NCBI): domain Eukaryota; kingdom Metazoa; phylum Chordata; class Amphibia; order Anura; family Rhinophrynidae; genus Rhinophrynus; species Rhinophrynus dorsalis. Next base: position 474,195,330 of record CM074723.1, on the reverse strand, counting down.
AGCTCTGTGGTATCACTAGTGTAGCTTGATTTGGATTGTAGCTTTGTGGTATCTCTAATGTAGTTCCATTTGGATTGTAGCTCTGTGGTATCACTTGTGTATTTCCCTTTGGATTGTAGCTCTGTGGTATCACTTGTGGATTGTAGCTCTGTGGTATCACTAGTGTAGTTCCATTTGAATTATAGCTCTTTGGTATCACTTGTGGAGTTCCCTTTGGATTGTACCTCTGTGGTATCACTTGTGTTATTCCATTTGGATTGCAGCTCTGTGGTATTGTAACGGTTTTATTGACACTCAGACGCGGAAGACAAGGAAGGATTGAGGTCCTGGTGTTGTAACAGGGGAGACCACCGAGGCTTGTACTTGTTTATCAAGATGAGTGGTACGCTCTAGTATTGTTTGTACGGCCAGAGCCAACTGGTCCAAACGCTGCTCATGTAAATCCATCCTCCAATGAATACTTTGTGCATTTCCTTCACCTGCACCGTCTGAGGTCATGGCCCTTTCGTACTGTAACGGTTTTATTGACACTCAGACATGGAAGGTTTGGGTAAAATGCAATTTTATTAAAGAAAACCGTAAACGAATAACCCTCGCGGGTCCAGTATGTATGCAACAGTATATTACTGACACAGGACAGGTAGCAGTACAAAATACCCACACAGGTCCAGTATATATATATACAATACAATGCTATACTGACACAGGACAGGTTTCAGTTATCAGTACCCACACAGGTCCTGTATATATATACAATACTATACTGACACAGGTCAGGCACAATTTGTGTGAGTCCAAAAGATACAGATAATGATTACTATTAGGCCGGGAGAACGGGTAGGCCCTAATAGTGCAGTAGCCCTTAATATACTCTCTACACAGAGAGTGACACAATGGCGACCAAGGAAGCAACAGCAACGAAGGACCTGGACAATGACAGACTACTGGAGCTGCCAAAGGAGGACTGCCACAGAGGCACGGAGTAACGCCAATCAGTGACTGCTAAAGCTGTACCCAATGTGCCAGGCACCAACCCATAAGGGGTTAATGAACGCTCGTACCTAGAATCGAGTACCAGATGGAGAAGGCGTGAGGCGCCCAGGAAGACCAGCCTCAGCTAGGGCAGCATAGGTCAAGCGTACCGTGGTGCTACAGCGGGACACGCAACACCGGATGATATCACAAGACACAATACTGATTGGGTTACAGTAACTGGCTGCCTGAGCAGCAACGGAGACAACAGAGGATCTGTCCGTGGACAGAGAGAGAGACTGACGTATGGCCCACAACTGGATACCGGATGGTAGAATCAAGAACCGGAACGTGAGCCAGGCCAGGTCAGTACATAGAGCAGGAACGTCAGCCAATCCGGGTCGGTACACAGAGCAGGAACGTCAGCAGGGCCGGGTCGGTACACAGAGCAGGAATGTCAGCCGATCCAGGTCGGTACACAGAGCAGGAATGTCAGCCAATCCGAATCGGTACACAGAGCAGGAACAATTCAGGCAGAGTAGTCAGGCAGTCCGGGTCATACACAGGAAACACATGAATTCTCGATCAAGCGCTGGTAACAGAAACACCATGAAAGGGCACTGCAGAAGTGACAAGGCCCAGTATATAAAGGTATTTACTGGGTGGAGCAACACCATGTTAGCCAATAAGAATGACTCAGGAAGAAGCATAGTAACAATGTTGCCATCAATAACACGGGCACCGTGATAGGTATCACTACTGTATTTCCATTTGGATTGTAGCTCTGTGGTATAATTGTTTTGTTCCATTTGGATTTTAGCTCTCTGGTATCACTAGTGTAGTTCCATTTGGATTGTAGGTCTGTGGTATCACTAGTGTAGTTTCCTTTGGATTATAGCTCTGTGGTATCACTAGTGTAGATCCATTTGAATTATAGCTCTTTGGTATCACTTGTGGAGTTCCATTTGGATTGTAGCTCTGTGGTATCACTTGTGGATTATAGATACGTGGTATCACTAATGTAGTTCCATTTGCATTGTAACTCTGTGGTATCACATGTGGATTGTAGCTCTGTGGTATCACTAGTGTAGATCCATTTGGATTGTAGCTCTGTGGTATCACTAGTGTAGATCCGTTTGGATTGTAGCTCTGTGGTATCACTAGTGTAGATCCATTTGGATTGTAGCTCTGTGGTATCACTAGTGTAGATCCATTTGGATTGTAGCTCTGTGGTATCACTAGTGTAGTTCCATTTGGATTATAGCTCTGTGGTATCACTTGTGGAGTTCCATTTGGATTGTAGCTCTGTGGTATCACTTGTGGATTATAGATACGTGGTATCACTAATGTAGTTCCATTTGCATTGTAACTCTGTGGTATCACATGTGGATTGTAGCTCTGTGGTATCACTAGTGTAGATCCATTTGGATTGTAGCTCTGTGGTATCACTAGTGTAGATCCGTTTGGATTGTAGCTCTGTGGTATCACTAGTGTAGATCCATTTGGATTGTAGCTCTGTGGTATCACTAGTGTAGTTCCATTTGGATTATAGCTCTGTGGTATCACTTATGTAGATCCATTTGGATTGTAGCTCTGTGGTATCACTTGTGTAGATCCATTTGGATTGTAGCTCTGTGGTATCACTTGTGTTGCTCTATTTCAGTTGTACGCTTTTTGGTATAACTAGTGTAGCTCCATTTACAGCAGCAAGAGGAAGACTGAGCGAGGCAGTGGCCCACCAGCCTTAACATATGAATGTCCAAGTGGCAACTGCCCCCTTCCCTCCCAGGCCAGCCCTTTCCTTGATATCTTTACAACTTTACCTCTTGGACTCTCTTGAGGACTATTGCTGAGAAACATCGCAGTAGCGAATAACTGGAAGCAGAGTAACTAGGTGCAAATCCTTTACACCTACTCCAGGGGTCATATAATGCAAGGGATATTCAATGCTGTCCTCATCCCCCCACCCCCATAACAGTGCATGATTTCAGGATCTGAATGTGAATGTCATTAACTCAGACAGATCCTTCAGATTGACTGAACCTCTGCCTGATTCACATGTATTCACATCAGGAGATCCTGCACACCTAACCGAGTCCAAGTAACCGAGGTTTGAGCTCCCTTGTGTGCAGAGTTAGTTAAGCTCAGTGGTGCAACAATATGGGTCACAGGGGTAGCAACTGTGACCGAGCCCATCAATCCAGGGCCTCGGCCGCCCACTGTGATCCCCCTGTCCGACTCCCACAAGCTGAGGTCTGTGCCTTCTTCGGCACAGACCTCTATTTGAAGCATAGCTTCTTCTCTGTCCCAGCACTCTAGTAATGCAAAGCACTTGGAGATTACATCATCTCCCAGCGCTCTGCATTACTGGAGAGAGGACCTCCAGCTTCTAATAGAGGTCTGTGCCGAAGGAGGCACAGACCTCTCCTGCCACACCGCTGGACCACCAGGAATGTAGGAGATTGACACTGGGGGTCATTGGGGGGCAACGTGGAGGTGGAAAAAGAACATTGGGGGCAATGCAGAGAAAGAAGGACATTGGGGAGCAATGTGGAGAAAAAAGGACATTGGGGGGCAATGTGGAGAAAGAAAGCACATTGGGGGCAATGTGGAGAATGGAAGGCCATTGTGGGGAATGAGGATAAAGAAAGGACATTGGGGGGCAATGTGGAGAAAAGAAGGACATTGGGGGTAATGTATATATACTAGGAGAAATTGTAAAAAAAATAACATGCAATTAGCGCACACACAGGTCTTGAGGGAAAAAAAGTGCTAATTTATTTGTCTACTTTTCAGCCCCATGGAGGGACTTTATCAAGACCATCATTTATTGATGAGTAGCACCCAGGCAGTAGTTATATACATTTTATGGTCAAATTGGAGTACCCAGTTCTCTATTGCATGTATATATATATATCCATAATGAAATGTCACTGATCCTTTAAAGCCCCTATTTAAATATTTTTTTTTCTTTCTATGTTGCAGCTGGTTTCCCCAAGAATTATGTCTTAGCACATCAGCCTCATTGTGTCTTACGCTGACCCTCGAGGGCACCTATCAGGACAGGATTTAAGGATTTTCCAGGTAGACCACAGGTGGGTCTGTCAAAAATGACTGAGCCACCCATGAACTAACCTATGCTTAAGCATGGAAATCCCTAAATCCCGGCCTGTTATGCGCCCTCAGGATCAAGTTGGACGCCCCTTGTATAACAAGCCACTCCAAAAAAGAGTGAATCGGACTTGAATGAGTCCTCATTCTCTCTATCCCTTGAAGCCATTGTCAAAAGATACTGATATCTATTGAGTAGGGAGAGAGATGGTTCTAAGATTGTGTTTTCTAAACTCTGTCCAGATGAGTTATTGTGAAGTATTAACATTCCATTTGGCTGTCTTTTGTACACATCAGGTATATTTTCACTTCACCTTGAGTTTTCTGTGATTTTCTGATGTGGCTGTACACTTATGGCATCTGTATAATTACCTCCCAGTAACTGTCAGTCAAACATTTACCATTCCACTTGGGAGCATGCAAGCAATTTTTTGGTTCTGCGGAAAAAGTCTACATCTTCTTTTTGCGTCCTCACGAGGATACAAACTTTTGCAATTACCTCCCAAAAGAACATGGTTTCCTTCCCATTAGTTTGTCCTAAAAGCATGTTAGATCAAACAGATAAAAGGCAAACAACACTTAGCAAATTGCTACGCTGGTGTTCCAGGCCAAATAATAAGCAAGGGAGAAAGCCTCAAGAATGACGTGTTGAAGCCTAAGGTAGAATTTCTAGACTGGAATCAGAGTATTTGAAGAAATCTTTAACTGCTGGGGTCATCTGGACAGTTTAGGCCTAAAGGGATGTTCTACAAGCTGATTAACTTCATGCTGAATATATTTCATGTCAAGACTTTGTACCTTTCTTAAGTTACTGAAACGCAAGAATGTTTCAAAGTCTGCTTGTATTTCTAGACGTTATTATATCTCCAGCTAAAACGTTTAAGAAGTCATCAATCCAATACAAGAGATTAATGTTGGAAAGACCGATGATATCAAATGGATTCATTGGCATTTCGGTTCATGAACCATTATGAGCCATTTTCACAGAATTTTCCCTAATTGCAGGCATCTCCAAGAAATATAATTTAGCGCCTAACGGCTTCAGAGAAATGTGAGAGATTAACTCTGAAATCAAGAAGAAAAAAGACATGAAAGTCACCTTGGGGTCATATGAACACACACAAAAAATACAAATTCTCATTGATTTAAATGAAACTTTTCAACCCCTTAAATGCTAAAGAAGCCTCCAACGCATTCCTTTGTCCTCTAGCATTTAAGGGGTTAAAAGTCCTATTCGGTCCACTGGGACTTTACATGTATCCCTATTGCACAATTTTGCCTACTTGCCTTTTAACCCCTGAAAGGACCCATGAAGTGCCAGGACCATCTTAGGTTCAATGTGCGATAAGGACCCAGGATAATGACTGCAAGCCATTAGGGGAGCCCTGAATTGGTTAGACAAAAAAAAGTTCAGAGGTCCTTAAGGGGTTAAACTCATTGAACCTCAAATGGATCATAACATGTCAGGTGATCTCAATGTCCCTGCACGTGTTTTTTACAGGCTGTTATTTAAACCCCTGGTATGCTATAGAGATCTCCAGTACATTGCTCTGCAATGCATTTGAGATCTTTCTGGCAACCAAGGGGTTAATTATTTTTTTACTATTATTCTTGCTTGCTATAGTTCAAAGGTATTTTCTGTGTCAGGTAACAGTGGATGAGAATGGGGAGGAGTCTTGTAAGGAGTGGGGGAGTGGCCATGGGCGGAGCTAAGGACACCTGTTGGGGTTGTGCACTAAGGCGTGACAAACAGGTGATAAAGTGGAGATGACTTCTCCAGTGATATCACTTCTCTAATACTTCTGTTTTTATATGGAGCCAACGCAATAAGATCTCTCAGGTTGGAGAAACCTTAGTGCATTGGCTTCATGGCATTAAATAGGATTTGGAGAAGTGATATCACTGGAGAAGTTATCTCTACTTTATCACCTCGTTATCACACCTTAGCACATCTTCCCCGTTGTGTCTTATCTGCTGCTATAGTCAAGCACAGGCCACAGATGCCCTCCTAGACATTAACCAACCACAAATGTGAAACCAGGGTCAGTGCAGCTCTGTATTACCACAGTAGTTAAACCGACCTTGAAATAAAGACGCAGTATCAATTCAAATACCAAGCCATATACAAATATGTTTGAGAATACCTTCACCTAATACCAAGTACAGCGAGAAAAGAGACCCATAGTGCTCCCGTGGGAATAGGCCGCTGAGTGAGGTTGAAATTGTGCAGTTCAGTTTCATTTCTTCTGCAAAGAAGATCGCCATACAGTTTTGGAAATTGGCTTGACACCTTGGCACAAAGAGTCTCTGGGGATTGTGCATGAAATCCAAGCGTTTGTACTATAGACTTCTGATTTGTGTTCCGGCACCCTGGAATGGCTGATACAAGCTATTTGGGGGGCTGTACAGTCAGAGGCGTAAATAGAAGCCACCGGGACCTGGTGCAAGAATTGTCATGCGCCCCCTGGGACCACATTGTCCCCTCCCAACCACATTGGCCATCTTCACTGGCCACCTCCACTTTGCCCCCCATCTCCACGTTGCCCCCCATTGTCCCCAAGTCCCCACATTGTCCCCCAATCTCCACATTGCCCCCCAATATCTCCACATTGCCCCCAATATCTCCACATTCCCTGTTTCCTACCTACCTGCTGTTCCAGTGGCGTGGCAGGTGAGGTCTGTGCCTCCTTCTGCACAGACCTCTATAGAGGTTGAGTTCCAGCACTGTCTTCTCTTCAGTAATGCAGAGCGCTGGGACATGATGTCATCTCCCAGCGCTCTGCATTACTAGAGTGCCGGAGGGAGCTCAGACGCTAGAGGTGTGTGCCCTCAGCGATGAGCATACTGCGGGTGCCAGGCAGGGGTGAGGTCCCAGGTGGCGGCCCCTGTTGTTATGCCACTGCATACAGTGTATACCCAGACTTGCTAAGTCTGCTTTTAGTGAAATGTGAAAGTTGCCCTTTAAAGGGATAGTAATGTTTCATAATAAAAGCGGCTCTAATTAATCATCATAGTATTTGGACTTTGGAGAGTGTTATTTCAATTCTGTCAGAGTTGTAGTTTAAGAGTAATTCAATGACAAAGTATCCCCCTCCCGCCCCTTTTACTGATGTAACACTGCTCAGCCAGATCAGAAGGGAGGTGCCCAGGTAGACTGCAGAGAGGGACAATCTTCAATTAAGATAAGGGAAAAACCTGAAAAACTTGTCAAGGGGGGCAGGGCTTTCATTGTTCTCATAGGAAGAAGATTGTCCCCTTCTGTTATCTGTCTGGTCTATGGACTGGATTCCACATCTGAGAAGAGATGGCTTACACTAGGTAAAAGGGGCGGGAGGGGAAACTTTGCTTGTGAATATCTCTCAAACCATAAAGGTTTGAGAGATAAGACTTATATCGTTCTTCATGTTTTTTTAATGCCTACAAAATAAAATAAAGATAAAACGAAGTATTACTATCCTTTTAAAGGGATAGTAATGGATGCTAATAAATGTAGCTCCAATTAATACTCATATGTTATTTTCCATTTTACACTGTATATTAATTATATCCGACTTGTAGTTCTAAAATAATTAAGTTTTAAAGTATCCCCCTCCTGGGATTTTCATGATGCTCACAGTGACAAGATTGTCCCTCACTGTGACCTGTCTAGTCAAGAGGCACATACAAGAGGTAAAAGGGGTGGAAGGGGTATACTTTAAAACTGAATTACTTTAGAACTAGAAGTCAGACATGATTAATATACAGCACATATGAGCATTGATTAGAGCCAGGCCCGGACTGGCCATCGGGCACACCGGGCATTTGCCCGGTGGGCCGGTCCGGTGACACAGTCTCTGTAGTAATGACATCATGTAGTAATGACATAATCTCCCAGCGCTCTGCATTATTGCGAACCGCGCACGGGAGATGCAGCTCTGTGCCGAAGGAGGCACAGATCACATTGATGGTACGCCGCGTCGCCGCTAGATCACCAGGGCTTTAAGGTAGGGGATCAAGGGGCATTGCGGAGATGAAGGGGCAGTTGATGAAGGGGGCGTTGTGGAAGGGGCATTGTGGAGGTGAAGGGAGCATTGTGGAAGGGGCAATGTGGAGATGAAGGGGGCATTGTGGAAGGTGCATTGTGGAGATGAAGGGGGCATTGTGGAGATGAAGGGGGCATTGTGGAGTGGAAGGGGGCATTGTGGAAGGGGCAATGTGGAGATGAAGGGTGCATTGTGGAGATGAAGGGGGCATTGTGGAAGGGGGCATTGTGGAGATGAAGGGGGTATTGTGGAGTGGAAGGGGGCATTGTGGAAGGGGCATTGTGGAGATGAAGGGTGCATTGTGGAGATGAAGGGGGCATTGTGGAAGGGGGCATTGTGGAGATGAAGGGGGTATTGTGGAGTGGAAGGGTGCATTGTGGAAGGGGGCATTGTGGAAGGGGGCATTGTGGAGTGGAAGGGGGCATTGTGGAAGGGGGCATTGTGGAGTGGAAGGGGGCATTGTGGAAGGGGCAATGTGGAGATGAAGGGGGCATTGTGGAAGGGGCATTGTGGAGATGAAGGGGGCATTGTGGAAGGGGCATTGTGGAGATGAAGGGGGCATTGTGGAGTGGAAGGGTGCATTGTGGAAGGGGGCATTGTGGAGCTGAAGAGGGCATTGTGGAGTGGAAGGGGGCATTGTGGAAGGGGGCATTGTGGAGTGGAAGGGGGCATTGTGGAAGGGGGCATTGTGGAAGGGGGCATTGTGGAGTGGAAGGGGGCATTGTGGAGTGGAAGGGTGCATTGTGGAAGGGGGCATTGTGGAGATGAAGGGGGCATTGTGGAGTGGAAGGGTGCATTGTGGAAGGGGGCATTGTGGAGATGAAGGGGGCATTGTGGAAGGGGGCATTGTGGAGTGGAAGGGGGCATTGTGGAAGGGGGCATTGTGGAGTGGAAGGGGGCATTGTGGAGTGGAAGGGTGCATTGTGGAAGGGGCAATGTGCAGATGAAGGGGGCATTGTGGAAGGGGCATTGTGGAGATGAAGGGGGCATTGTGGAGTGGAAGGGAGCATTGTGGAAGGGGCAATGTGGAGATGAAGGGGGCATTGTGGAAGGGGCATTGTGGAGATGAAGGGGGCATTGTGGAGATGAAGGGGACATTGTGGAAGGGGCAATGTGGAGATGAAGGGGGCATTGTGGAAGGGGCAAAGTGGAGATGAAGGGGGCAATGTGGAGATGAAGGGGACATTGTGGAGGTGAACAGTGTGGGGAGGAGGATGGGGTGGGCAGAGTGTGGAGGTGAATATGTGGGCGGGGGCAGGGGATTGTGTCGGAGGGGGGTGGGGACATCAAAATGCACCTTCGCCCTGTGTATACATAAATCCTTGCACCGGCCCTGGGTCTGGGCGTTAAAAAAAAAAAAAAAAAAAAAGCAAACGCCCCCCCCCCCATGGGCTGCTCAAAAAATAAAAATGGGCTGCTCAGCTTTAAATGCCCGGGCCTATTTTTTGTCTCAGTCCGGGCCTGATTAGAGCTATTACTAGCATCCGTTACTATTCCTTTAAATGAGTACATGTTATATTGGAGAATTGCACTGTTTTCAAACAGACTTGCTGTGAGCGGTCCCTTTAACTGAGGACACATAAGAAATATGTGTATTTCAGGCCTACACTGAAACCAAAGCAGCCTCACCGAAACCATGTTTTAAATGGATTCCCGGCTACAGGTTCGGTAAACATTTACATGAGAAAATATGTTATTGAGCTGATTAAAACAAGGGCACACACACTGCTGGGAGATTTTTCATTCAAAAGTTATTGTAGCTCAAACTGTTGTCAAAACCTCCAACTTGTATCCAAATAGTATTCGTTCTTCTTATTCACACTATGGGAGGTCTGGACACACACATAAAACTCTCCATAGTACACTACAGGGACAACATAACCTGGTGACCACAAGATAAAATATTGGTTTAGCCCTTTTAGTGCCAGAAAAATTTCCAACACAATATGTTGGATGCTTCTCTGGCACTCAAAGGGTTAATGTATACTTTGAACTATAACTACTTTTAATCCTTTGAGTGCCAGAGGAGTAAGCAATGTATGGACCCCATATATCTCCTAAAGAGGGACACTTGGGAGGTATGGACCCTAATTTCACCTAAAGAGGGACACTTGGGAGGTATGGACCCTAATTTCACCTAAAGAAGGACACTTGGGAGGTATGGACCCTAATTTCACCTAAAGAGGGCCACTTAGGAGGTATGGACCACTAATATCTCATAAAGAGGGTCACTTGGGAGGTATGTAGTCCTAATATCTCCTAAAGGGAGACACTTGGGAGACACTTTATATAAAACTACTAGTCGAAGAGCCCATTACACGGTATTACCGGTCGCGGTGCAGTCATGCTCTGTAGAGACTGCACGCCCCACGGATGATACAGAGCGGGACGCTCCTTCTGAGCACCCCACTCTGTACCAGCCTTGTCACTGTCAGTCTCTACTGCGCATGACTGCGGTGTTACGCACATTTTAGCAAATTATTATATAGGATTTATAATTACAGATATCTTTCTTTCTTTCTTTTTCAGCTCATGCAAACTAAACAGCACTGGCATGTCTGATACTAACATTCCACTTTCTCTCCCAACTGCTCTTTCCTACCAGCAATTCATGTCTAATTTGCACAAACTGACAAGTAAAATTAAATACCTCCTAAGCTATAGTTTTAGCCCTTTGAGTGGCAGAGGCTTATGCGTTGTGACTAACAAATATGAAATCCTTTCAAAATCCCAGCAAATCAGTTTAGTGTTTCCACTTCCTATCACTGAAAAAAAGACTTTCACTTTTTTCAGAAATGATAGTATCAATATCTTCTAATCGGTACATCTGCTGGCCTTTTGGCTGACATGATGAATAGGCAATTTGGAATACAGTTTACAGTCTTGAAAATATGAATTCAACTTAAGAGTTCCACTTTGAATTCCGTATTAAAATCAATGAGAATTTTTATTTGTCCGCAGTTATGTAATTTAATTTTTGAAGTTATTATTTTTAAATCAGCCACTATTGGCCTTTTTTTTTAAAGATAAGTGGATCGAATTTAGTACTAAATGCGCAACCGAGAACAAAAAACATTTATGTTGATTTAACTGGGGCATTTAACCCCAATTAAATCAATGGCAAACTGGTAACTGTGTATCTGTCCCATACAGTGCAGTAGGTAATGTTCCAAAAATAGCTCCAATTGCACTTTATACATTAATCTCTTCTTATTAAAAGGATAGTAATGTTTAGCAAAAACAGCATCTCCAATGAATCTTCATAGTATTTGGCCCATGGAGAGTGTTATTTCAATACTGTCAGAGTTGTAGTACAAGAGTAATTGAATGATAAAGTACCCCCCTCCCGCCCCTTTTACCTAGTGTAACACTGCTCACCTCAGATGTGGAATCTGGTCACTTGACCAGACAGATCACAGCAAGGGACAATCTTCTTACTGTGAGAACAGTGAAAGCCCTGTCCCTATTCACAGGTTTTTCAGGATTTTCCTTATGCTCACTGAATATTGTCTCTCTCTGCGATCCATTGGACTTGCTGCTCTGAGGTGAGCAGTGTTACATCAGTAAAACGAGTGTGAGGTGGCTACTTTATCATTCAATTACTCTTGTACTGCAACTCTGACAGTATTGAAATACCACTTTCAATGGCCCAAATACTATGATGATTAATTGGAGCTGCTTTTATTGTGAAACATTACTATCCCTTTAAACAGTCACCTTGTATCAAATATAGTGACAGTGACAACCACGTGTACCCTGTGACCCACACCTCCTGTCTTACAGTGATCTGTGTGTACAAAATGAGTAATATTTAACTGGAAGGAAACACTTAAAGCATCAAAGCTGAAATCACAAAAGAATTCAGATCGGGCAGAAGTTCAGAGGTATTGACTGTGTTAGATTGTATCAGCAGTGTGACTGTCCGTAACCTGTTATATTTAACCGATTGGATGCCAGAGGCAGCTGCAATGCACTGAAACGTATCTCTTGACTGTATGTAAGTCTTCTACTGTTTGCCATTGATTTGAAACTCAATAAAGAGAGATTTGATCATCGAATCATTAGAGCTCTTTGACATTATGGGCCAGATAGATAGATAGATAGATAGATAGATAGATAGATAGATAGATATGAGATAGATAGATAGATAGATAGATAGATAGATACATACATACATACATACATAGATATGAGATACATACATAGATATTGGATAGATATATAGATAGGCATGAATTAGAAGATAGATAGATAGATAGATAGATAGATAGATAGATAGATAGATACGAGATAGATAGATAGATAGATAGATAGATAGATAGATAGATACATAGATATGATATAGATAGATAGATAGATAGATAGATATGAGATAGATAGATAGATAGATAGATAGATAGATAGATAGATAGATAGAAAGATAGAAAGATAGATAGATACATACATACATACATACATACATACATACATACATACATAGATACATAGATAGATATGAGATGGATACATAGATATTGGATAGATATATATATAGGCATGAATTAGAAGATAGATAGATAGATAGATAGATAGATAGATAGATAGATAGATAGATAGATATGAGATAGATAGATAGATAGATAGATAGATAGATAGATAGATAAATAGATAGATAGATACATAGATACATACATAGATAGATATGAGATAGATAGATATTAGATATATAGATAGATCGATATAGATAGATAGATAGATAGATAGATAGATAAATACATAGATATGATATAGATAGATAGATAGATAGATAGATAGATATGATATGATATAGATAGATATTTATTAGATAGATAGATAGATAGATAGATAGATAGATAGATAGATAGATAGATAGATATGATACTGATTAATTTTTACATCTTCTCCTCTAAACACTGAAACCATATGACATATGAGTGCGGTGAATGACTTGTTATACTACTGAGCGCTACACAACTGCACTTTGATGCATTCAAGAAGCGCCTTCTAAGATGTCATATTCACTCAGTTCCAGGGCAATTATTATTTGTTTTAATTTGGGAGAAAATTAAAGGGACAATTTATCCTAAAAATAAGTGGCTCATAATTTGTGTAACAGATTAATGTACCTTGTTGGTATCCTTAAAGGGTCAGTAATGCCTGTATTTAACGTTATTTAATATTGTAGAGTTTACAAAAATAAATTATTTAGAGAAAGTACCATCTCTCAAACCCTTACGGTTTGAGAGATATTCACTGCTAAAGTTGCCCCTTCCCTCCCTTTCTCCAGAAGTCAGCGCTCTGCTGACGGGAGGCGATCCCGGTGCAGATCCCTAAGGCCCATTCTTTTTAACCCTTTGAGTGCCAGAAGGGTATGGAACGCATTGCTTTGCAATGCATTCCGTACTACTCTTGCACTCAAAGGTTTAATATTTTTATTAATGATATTGCAAAAGGTGTTCAAGGTAAGGTATGCCTTTTTGCAGAAGATGCAAAGATCTGCAATAGGGTAGACATTCCAGGGGGAATAAGCCAAATGACAAATGATTTAGGTAAATTAGAAGAATGGACAAGAGTGTGGCAGATGCAGTTTAACGTTGATAAATGTAAAATAATGCACTTGGGACATAATAATCCAAAGTAAAAATATACTATTAAGGGTGCTGTGCTGTCAGAGACAACAGAGCAAAGGGATTTGGGAGTAATTATTTCTAATGACTTAAAGGTAGGCAGTCAATGTAATAGAGCAGTGGGAAATGCAAGCAGGGCACTGGGTTTTATGTGTGTGTGTGTGTGTGTGTGTGTGTGTGTGTGTGTGTGTGTGTGTGTGTGTGTGTGTGTGTGTGTATATGCGTGTGTGTGTATGTGGGGTTCTGGCTATACTAGTGCAGTGGGACAAGGCAGGAGGTCAGTACAATATGTGGTGCTAAAGCTGCCAGTCCTCTGGAACAAGGCTGGAGGTCTGTATATGTGGTTCTGTGGCTACTAGTTCAGTGGGACAAGGCCAGAGGTCCGTATGTGTGGTTCTGAGGCTACTAGTTCAGTGGAACAAGGCTGGAGGGCTGTATGTGTGGTTCTGAGGCTACTAGTTCAGTGGGACAAGGCTGGAGGACTATATGTGTGGTTCTGAGGCTACTCGTTCAGTGGGACAAGGCTGGAGGACTGTATGTGTGGTTATGCTACCAGTTCAGTGGGAAAAGGTTGTGGAGGGTCAGTTTGTGTGCTTCTGTGGCTACCAGTTTAGTGGGATAAGGCTGGAGGACTGTATGTGTTGTTCTGTGGCTACTAGTTTAGTGGGACAAGGCTGGAGGACTATATGTGTGGTTCTGTGGCTACTAGTTCAGTGGGACAAGGCTGGAGGTCCGTATATGTGGTTCTATGGCTACTAGTTCAGTGGGACAAGGCTGGAGGACTGTATGTGTGGTTCTGTGGCTACTAGTTCAGTGGAACAGGCTGGAGGACTGTATGTGTGGTTCTGTGGCTACTAGTTCAGTGGGACAAGGCTGGAGGACTATATGTGTGGTTCTTTGGCTACTAGTTCAGTGGGACTAGGCTGGAGGTCCGTATATGTGGTTCTATGGCTACTAGTTCAGTGGGACAAGGCTGGAGGACTGTATGTGTGGTTCTGTGGCTACTAGTTCAGTGGGACAAGGCTGGAGGACTGTATGTGTGGTTCTGTGGCTACTAGTTCCGTCGGACAAGGCTGGAGGACTATATGTGTGGTTCTGTGGCTACTAGGTCAGTGGGACAAGGCTGGAGGACTGTATGTGTGGTTCTGTGGCTACTAGTTCAGTGGGACAAGGCTGGAGGACTGTTTGTGTGGTTCTGTGGCTACTAGTTCAGTGGGACAAGGCTGGAGGACTGTATGCATGGTTCTGAGTCTACTAGTTCAGTGGGACAAGTCTGGAGGTCTGTATGTGTGGTTCTGTGGCTACTAGTTCAGTGGGAAAAGGCTGGAGGATTGTATGTGTGGTTCTGTGGCTACTAGTTCAGTGGGAAAAGGCTGGAGGACTCTATGTGTGGTTCTGTGGCTACTAGTTCAGTGGGAAAAGGCTGGAGGACTGTATGTGTGGTTCTGAGTCTACTAGTTCAGTGGGACAAGGCTGGAGGTCCGTATGTGTTTCTGAGGCTACTAGTTCAGTGGGACAAGGCTGGAGGTCCGTATATGTGGTTCTGTGGCTACTAGGTCAGTGGGACAAGGCTGGAGGACTGTATGTGGGGTTCTGTGGCTACTAGGTCAGTGGGACAAGGCTGGAGGACTGTTTGTGTGGTTCTGTGGCTACTAGTTCAGTGGGACAAGGCTGGAGGACTGTATGCATGGTTCTGAGTCTACTAGTTCAGTCGGACAAGGCTGGAGGACTATATGTGTGGTTCTGTGGCTACTAGGTCAGTGGGACAAGGCTGGAGGACTGTATGTGTGGTTCTGTGGCTACTAGTTCTGTGGGACAAGGCTGGAGGACTGTTTGTGTGGTTCTGTGGCTACTAGTTCAGTGGGACAAGGCTGGAGGACTGTATGCATGGTTCTGAGTCTACTAGTTCAGTGGGACAAGTCTGGAGGTCTGTATGTGTGGTTCTGTGGCTACTAGTTCAGTGGGAAAAGGCTGGAGGATTGTATGTGTGGTTCTGTGGCTACTAGTTCAGTGGGAAAAGGCTGGAGGACTCTATGTGTGGTTCTGTGGCTACTAGTTCAGTGGGAAAAGGCTGGAGGACTGTATGTGTGGTTCTGAGTCTACTAGTTCAGTGGGACAAGGCTGGAGGTCCGTATGTGTTTCTGAGGCTACTAGTTCAGTGGGACAAGGCTGGAGGTCCGTATATGTGGTTCTGTGGCTACTAGGTCAGTGGGACAAGGCTGGAGGACTGTATGTGGGGTTCTGTGGCTACTAGGTCAGTGGGACAAGGCTGGAGGACTGTTTGTGTGGTTCTGTGGCTACTAGTTCAGTGGGACAAGGCTGGAGGACTGTATGCATGGTTCTGAGTCTACTAGTTCAGTCGGACAAGGCTGGAGGACTATATGTGTGGTTCTGTGGCTACTAGGTCAGTGGGACAAGGCTGGAGGACTGTATGTGTGGTTCTGTGGCTACTAGTTCTGTGGGACAAGGCTGGAGGACTGTTTGTGTGGTTCTGTGGCTACTAGTTCAGTGGGACAAGGCTGGAGGACTGTATGCATGGTTCTGAGTCTACTAGTTCAGTGGGACAAGTCTGGAGGTCTGTATGTGTGGTTCTGTGGCTACTAGTTCAGTGGGAAAAGGCTGGAGGATTGTATGTGTGGTTCTGTGGCTACTAGTTCAGTGGGAAAAGGCTGGAGGACTCTATGTGTGGTTCTGTGGCTACTAGTTCAGTGGGAAAAGGCTGGAGGACTGTATGTGTGGTTCTGAGTCTACTAGTTCAGTGGGACAAGGCTGGAGGTCCGTATGTGTTTCTGAGGCTACTAGTTCAGTGGGACAAGGCTGGAGGTCCGTATATGTGGTTCTGTGGCTACTAGGTCAGTGGGACAAGGCTGGAGGACTGTATGTGGGGTTCTGTGGCTACTAGGTCAGTGGGACAAGGCTGGAGGACTGTTTGTGTGGTTCTGTGGCTACTAGTTCAGTGGGACAAGGCTGGAGGACTGTATGCATGGTTCTGAGTCTACTAGTTCAGTGGGACAAGGCTGGAGGACTGTATGCATGGTTCTGAGTCTACTAGTTCAGTGGGACAAGTCTGGAGGTCTGTATGTGTGGTTCTGTGGCTACTAGTTCAGTGGGAAAAGGCTGGAGGATTGTATGTGTGGTTCTGTGGCTACTAGTTCAGTGGGAAAAGGCTGGAGGACTGTATGTGTGGTTCTGTGGCTACTAGTTCAGTGGGAAAAGGCTGGAGGACTGTATGTGTGGTTCTGAGGCTACTAGTTCAGTGGGACAAGGCTGGAGGACTGTATGTGTGGTTCTGTGGCTACTAGTTCAGTGGGACAAGGCTGGAGGTCCGTATGTGTTTCTGAGGCTACTAGTTCAGTGGGACAAGGCTGGAGGACTGTATGTGTGGTTCTGAGGCTACTAGTTCAGTGGGACAAGGCTGGAGGTCCGTATGTGTTTCTGAGGCTACTAGTTCAGTGGGACAAGGCTGGAGGACTGTATGTGTAGTTATGCTACCAGTTCAGTGGAACAAGGTTGTGGAGGGTCAGTAGGGTCAGTATGTGTGTTTCTGTGGCAGTGATGGTGAATGTTTGGGGCGAGGGTAGGTTTACACACAGGCTCCATTCATCTGCCTCTGGCTCAGTATGAGAAGGGGAAAAAGACAAATTATGTCTTGGGGAAGTCTAAGCACAAAGTAAAGGCCCACATACGTTAGCTTCATTAGACTTGAATTGGTGCAGTGGCAAAATTGTCTCATTGTAACTTCCCCTTCCACTATGAATTGGGCATCAATCCCACGTCTATCCGGTACCTCAAATCTGCCGACAGCAGGTCTGTTTCAGGTGCCTACTCCCACTCCTCATTTGAATATGCCAACAGCAGGCCAATTTAACTGGTGCATCTCTTTCTTCTTCCCTCACATGAATTTGGCAAAAAGCCTAGCAATGCCCCCCCCATCAAACTGACAATGTTGGGGAGGGTCAGTATGTGTGGTTCATTGGCTGCCAGTGCAGTAGGAACACACGAACATGCGAATGATGGTCTTAATCCAAGAACACATACAAAAAGTACTTATTACGCACACTTAAATTATCCTAAAACAGGTGGC
This sequence comes from Rhinophrynus dorsalis, assembly GCA_037306005.1. NCBI lineage: Eukaryota > Metazoa > Chordata > Amphibia > Anura > Rhinophrynidae > Rhinophrynus > Rhinophrynus dorsalis. Next base: position 474,177,514 of record CM074723.1, on the reverse strand, counting down.
ACTTCAGATACTCCAAAATGCCCAACTAAATGTACCCTGGGCAGCTACAACAAACCTCCTACTCCCATAGAAGGACAAACAAAATATATAATGTAAAATAAGTTGAGTGCTCCTACAGTAAATATCAGACAGAAATCCAAGTATACTTAAAATAAACTCTCTATTTATTCCAGTTGAGCAAATATACAAAAACCCTTAATGTATCCCCAATAGGCAAGAGCAAGTTAATCCACATCCATCCACGGTCCGCAGTACCAAATCTATATATATAAAAGAAGACTTTGTGTCTGGCAAAACACACCCGGGGCGGCAGTAAAGAGGATTACTGCTCCCATTGGGTGAATCAATGGGGGTGTGATTTTTGGCGCACCCCCACTATCCAGTCCGCCCACCACTATCTAAGGCTGAAAAAAAAATGTCTGCCACTCACTCCTACACCACAGACACACACACATGCCCCACACACACTGGCAGACACATACACACATATACACACACTCATACAGAGACACACACACATGCACGCTGAGCAGCTACAGCTGGGAGGCCATGGTCCAATCTGTATTATGCAGCTTCTTCATTCACTGTCTGTGAGCCTGCACAGCCCTGCCAATTACTACAAGTGAGATGATTTCTAAACAATCAGCAGGCAGGATGCTGGGGAAGCTGACGTGCTAGCACAGAGAAGCTGGGAAAGTGGGACAATGGCAGAGGTATGATCAGGCAGTGCAGAGCAGGGCTTCAGCTGAGCTGGTAAGTGGCAGAGACATGGGTGTGACTGTATTTATATATTGCACAAAGAGAGAGAAAGAGAGCAGACTGTTTGTCAGTCTGTTTGTAAGTAGAGGTGCCAGTTCCTGCAATCATCTCCATGCTGTACATAGCTCACTGTATAGCATGTATGACAAACTATTTATATATGGTCTGGCATTGTATAGTATACAGTCTGTGTATAAGGACTGGTACTATATAGTATAGAAGGGACAGTCCCTGTTTGAGACCCAAATCCCTCTGCTCCTCTATTTAGGAGATCACACTGTGTGGTGTATACACCAGTGTATCAGATTGCTCCACATCAATAAAACCCACAGTAATGTGGGTATAAACTTCTGTATATATCTAATAAATTAGTCTGTGTAAAAAAATACTTTCATCTTCTTCTAAATCATTCACTTACAGAAAGAGTAACTTAACCATTCCAATGCCAGAAGGGATGCAATGCATTGCTTACCCCCTGGCACTCAAAGGGTTAAAAATTCTCTACAATGGTCTGGCACTGTATAGCAGTGGTTCTCAACCTGTGCTCTCAGTGGTGATTAACAGGCCAGGATTTTAGAATGTCCTTTTAAGAGCACAGGTGAGTTAATCAATACAACTGAGCCTCTGATCACCACACTTGTGTTCTTGCAGGGAAATTCCTAAGTCCTGGCCTGTTAGTGGCCACTGAGGGCATGGGCTGAGAACCTCCTCTGTATAGTATACAGTCTGCATGTGTCTGTGTATAAGGACTGGCACTGTACAGTATAGGAGAGACAGTCCCTGTTTGAGACCCAAATCCCTCTGCTCCTCTATTTAGGGGATCACACTGTGTGGTGTATATACCAGTGTATCAGATTTCTCCACATCAATAAAACCCACGGTAATGTGGGTATAAACTTCTGTATATTTCTGTTAAATTAGTCTGTGTAAAAAAATACTTTCATCTTCTTCTAAATCATTCACTTAAAGAAAGAGTAACTTAACCATTTCAGTGCCAGAAGGGATGCAATGCTTTGCTTACCCCCTGGCACTCAAAGGGTAAAAAATTCTCTAAAATACACCACCAGCCACGCCCCTAGTAACACCACCTAAAACACAAGTGTCCCTTTTTGGCCATTTGAAATGTTGGGTAGGCTGACCAGATCTCACCTTTAACCGGGGACACATATGAAATAGCCATTTTTCAGTACTTCACTGAAATCAATGCAGTCCTGCAGTATGCATTTCCCCTATGCGTCCCCGGTTAAAGGTGAGGTCTGGTCAGCCTAATGTTGGGAGGTATGTTGCTTACACTGTTCACACTGTATGTATGTATGTTCTAATTTGCATCTGTGTGTCACTGTTTATGTCAGTGCATATGTGTGTGTATGTATGTGTGTTGCATGCTTCTCTATCACTGTGTGTCCCCCTGTATATGTGTGTGTGTATGTCAGTGAATGTGTGTATGTATGTGTGTTGTCTATCACTGTGTGTCCCCCTGTATATGTGTGTGTGTTTGCACATGTGTCTGTGTATCACTGTGTGTACCTTTCTGACACGTACACCCTACGCTATATTACATTATCATAACATTTACTTAAAAAGAAAAAAGAAAAATTCCCTGCATAACATGACGGGCAACACCGTCCCATATT
>CM074723.1:474132621-474172621 GCA_037306005.1 Rhinophrynus dorsalis | reverse complement strand
TATCTATCTATCTATCTCTGTCCGTCTATCTATCTGTCTATCTACTATCTGATATCTATCTATCTATCTATCTATCTATCTATCTATCTATCTATCTATCTCTCTATGTATCTATCGGATATCTATCTATCTATCTATCTATGTATCTATCTGATATCTAACTATCTATCTATCTATCTATCTCATATCTATCTATCTATCTATCTATCTATGTATCTATCTGATATCTAACTATCTATCTACCTATCTATCTCATATCTATCTATCTATCTATCTATGTCTGTCTGTCTGTCTATCTATCTATCTATCTATCTATCTATCTCTCTATGTATCTATCTGATATCTATCTTCTATCCGTCTGTCCGTCTATCTATCTATCTATCTATCTATCTATCTATCTAACTCATATCTATCTATCTAACTCATATCTATCTATCTATCTATCTATCTATCTATATATCTATCTATCTCTGTCTATCTATCTATCTATCTATCTATCTAACTCATATCTATCTATCCATCTATCTATCTAGCTATCTATCTTCTATCTCTCTATGTATCTATCTGATATCTATCCATCTTCTATCTCCATCTGTCCGTCTATCTATCTATCTATCTATCTATCTATCTATCGATCTATCGATCTTTATCTGTGGATTGATTAGGTGTATTTTGTTTTGTTTTAAATCAAAATAAGACATTACGGTTCTTTCACAGAAGCAAATATTGATGAAAAGAAATGAATCATGGCAGCCTGTCCCGGCGGATGAAGAAATACTGTATTCATGTATTTAGCAAGTAATATTACACAGTCTCAGAATTAGAAAAGCTCACAGCAGTCATTATTTTATTCAATAAATATTAAACTTCTTCAGAAATTAATTGGTTGCCAAGCCACAGGGGGTAAGATAGGGCTGTGGAGATGCTATGATGATGACTGCTGCAAAACTGGTAACTTTTAATAATTTAATTCTTTTACTGATTTTTTTTTTCCACATTTGGCATTTTTCTAATTATTTTTCCTGCTGGAGTATAGAAAGCCTCATTTAATCATTTTGATGAAATGAGCTTTCATCAGTATGAACCTTTGACTTGCCAGACAGCTGTGCTACATAATGAATTTGGACCACGCCGGCAGCTACTGGGGTGACGCAAGTCATGCTCACTATACGCCTCTGTGTTCATTTCGTTTCAGAATCTGTAACTGGCAGGTTACCACGATACTGCACTAGAATATTTTTACTTTTAACCCCTTGAATGATAGAGACATCTGCAGTGCACTGACGTCTCTGGCAACCAAGGAGTTAAAAGTAATGGTGGAATGCAGTCTTTAACGCATTGACGTCTCTGGCAACCAAGGAGTTCAAAGTAAAGGTGGAATGCAGGCTGGTGCTTAAAGGAGCAGTAAACTTTTTTTATGAAAAAATGTATATTGTAGGGATTTTCCTATTGAGTAAAATAAGGGTACTCCCACTGCCGAGAGATTTATATTTCCAGAGTTATTACAGTTTAAACCCACGTTTTTTTTACATTAGCAGTGCCCTCTAGTGGCCAAATTCTAATTAGATTTCCTGTTAGATTCTAATGGAGAGGAAAGTGAGAAAAGTCAGTGATGTACAGTTCTCCATAGAATGTGATAGAAACTTCTGAGTCACTTCCTGTCAGTTAGAACTATCAGGAAGTAAACACAGTAAATTCACTTCCTGTCAGTTAGAACTATCAGGAAGTAAACACAGTAAATTCACTTCCTGTCAAAACTATCAGGAAGTAAACACAGTAAAGTCACTTTCTGTCAGTTAGAACTATCAGGAAGTAAACACAGTAAATTCACTTCATGATTATTTAAACTGCTATCATTTTTTAATAAAACATCTGACAGTGATGGGTGCGACCTTGTTTTATTCAGCAGGAAATGCTCTGTAAAATATGTGTTTTCATAAAAAAAGTTTACTGCTCCTTTAAGCAATGCATTGGAGATGTCGCTAGCACCAAAGGGGTTAATTACCAAAGAATTGAGGCCGAACAATGCCCTGTCTACTTTTTATTAATGTAGTTAATGAAGCCCTGAAGGTAGAAGTGTTGACATCTGAGGTAGACGCAGCAGGCCACCGTGATGTGAACATCTGTTCCTGAGACAATAGCATTGTAAGGAGTCCTCCACCACCGTTCCCGTGTTTATAAACTCAGCGGATCATAACTAGTGTGTTTGTTTTGCACTTGGCATACACAACACTCCAGGTATCTGTTCTGTGTAAACTGATATAAATTCTTTCTAAATTCTTTCAGCCGCTTTTGTTTTCACTCGCTTCTCAATCAGGTACCATTTAGCACTGCTGACAGCTCATTACAAACTATCTTGTAATCTACCAGGAAAATATCATTCCTGCTCTCAAGGGAAGAGAGGGTGGGCTGGAACGAACAGTTTTATAAAGCAAGGTTATCGCTGTCATGTACAACAAAAAGATTACTTTGAAAAACATACTTTCACACTCTGGAATGGTCATTGATATAGATTTCTTTTTAAATGAAAATATTTTTAACTTTTTTTAACTCTGAAAAACTTGAAATTACTCAGGCTTGCAGGGTAGGCCTGGTAAATCCTCAGAACAGAAGACAGACAGACAGATAGAGAGATATTTGTGATAACTGAATTTGCTGTACTTTGGGCTGTATTGCTGAATCGTCATCATCATCATCATAATTTTTTTCATATTATTTTAAAGGGGAACTACCACCCGACAAAATCTTTAGCTATCTAAGTCCCCATCTGGCGACCAGCTGCTTAGTAGCGCTAGTAGCCAGAATTATTACCTTATTTAATAGATTTCTGCTCTCTTCTATGGGTGACAGTAGCACGGAGAGCGGACATCTTGACATAGTGACGTCCATGCACCTGCACTGTCAGTCCCTTTTGGAGCCGACTGGCTCCTCGACCCGGCTGGAACTGACAGCACAGGCGCGCAGACGTCACAATGGCAAGATGTCTGCGCTCCATGCTAGTGTCAGCCATAGAAGAGAGCATAAATCTATTAAATAAGGTAATAATTCTGATGACCAGAGCTACTAAGCAGCTAGTCCCCAGATGGGGACTTAGTTAAGCTAAAGATTTTGTAGGGTGGTAGTTCCGCTTTAAAGGGATAGTATTACTTTAAAATTACGATCCCTCATATTGTAGACCTTAATAAATTGAGTTAAATGACACCAGCGGCATCTCTCAGACCTTTATGGTGTAAGAGATAGCCGCTTTCAAAGTTTCCTCTCCCCTGCTGTCAGCGTTCTGCTGCCAGCAGGGGAATCCGGTCTCTGAATCAAGCGGCGGCTCTTCAGCAGAGCCGATATCTCATTATGGAAGGAAAAATGATTAATTGAAACAGTTTTCTACGTGTGCTTGGTAACCGCCTGTCCTGGGACTGGATTCCCCTGCTGGCAGCAGAACGCTGACAGCAGGGGAGAGGAAACTTTGAAAGCGCTATCTCTTACACCATAAAGGTCTGAGAGATGCCGCTGGTGTCATTTAACTCAGTTTATTAAGGGCTACAATATGAGGGATAGTAATTTTGAAGTAATACCATCCCTTTAAACTCTTGGATGTCACAATTGTCACTGAACCATTGTGGTTAAAGCGGAACTTTCACCCTCTATAAAGTTGCCCTCCAATAATTAGGCATACGGCGACTAGCTTCATAATAGTTCTATTAGCTCTCATAATTACCCGGTTCTGAAGTAATCCTGATGGCCAGGCTTCTTGGTTTAGAGCCATCTGTGCGCCTGCACCATCAGTCCCTTCTGGTACCTTTCTGCACAGTGCAGCGCCTCCTAGAGGAGACCGGGATGGACAGCGCAGGCACACAGATGTCTCTAAGACAAGATGTCTGCACTGTCACCTGGATTCCGGTCTCTGAAGAATAAGGATTAATTCAGAAACGGGTACTTTTGAGAGATAATAGAACTATTATGAAGCTATTCGCCATATGCCTAATTATTGGAGGGAGAGTTTATAGTTGGTGAAAGTTCTGCTTTAAAGGTCTAGTAATTTTATATATATATATATATATATATATATATATATATATCTTTGCAATGCGTTGCGTACCCCTCTGACACTCAACGGGTTAAAAGCAAAAAGACAAACCTGAGCTTCTCTATATACAGGGCCGGATGTACATTCCAGGCTCCCCTAAGCAAGGCACTCTGGGCACCCTTAGCCACACCCCCTCCTCAAATGACCACGCCCACCAGCCTCATCCACTGTTTCCTGACACAGAATATACCTTTGGCCTACAACAAGCAAGGACATAAAAGCTATAACCTCTTGTTTGCTAGAGAGATCTCCAACGCATTGCTCTGCAATGCATTGGAGATCTCACTAGCATCCAAGAGGTTAAATAATAGCCTGTAAAGGGGTGTATAAGCTACTGCATGGATACAGAGATTGCTCTTGCCCCACCCACAATTCAGAATGTGGGTGTGGCCAGCACCGCTGAGGCACCGCCCCTCAAAATTTGGCACTCTAGGCAGGTGCCTAGTCTGCCTATTGGGAAATCCAGCCCTGTCTATACAAGGCATAAATGTGTATCCTGCACTGGGCATATATAATAATACTGTGTTAATAAATATGAGGATTTCACTCCAAAATTTGGCCAAACATAAGCACAGGTTTGTCTTTTTGTGTTGCGTTTGCATTTTAGGTTTCGGCCTAATACTTGGGGTTCTGGGGAACCCTTTCATTCTCTGCTGCTAGCTATACATTCAAGACATTATTCTTATTTATACTTTATTCGTTATATGTATGTATTATGGTGAGTTAGAGCTGTGAGCTATTCCTTTCTTGTCTGTTCCAGAACTGCACCTCTTTAGACTGCTGCATGAAGCCCACGGTTCTGTCCATAAACATGGCTGCCATACCAATGATTCACATCACAGGAGTGCCCCAGAATGTAGAAACTGGAATTCCACACAATCCTGCGTGTCATCAGCAACTGCCCTGGAGGCTTCTTGTGATGACATCAGCATCAAACCAAAGAGGCATCTCAGAAGCTCTAGACATAGTCTGGGGATAGACAAGGAGACCCTGAGGGGAAGCATAGGTATGAGAAATATCACTGCCCTACAATTACATTAAAAAAAAATAACATTAATAAATTAACTCTTAAAGAATTCCATATTTAGCATGCTTTAATTGTGGAGTGATATTTGTTCTGACATATCTACATACCTGATATATCTCCTATATACTGCTTACCCATTTAGTACTGGATTTAACATTAGGCAACCACTTAGAGCAGCAGTGGGCAACTAGGGTTTCCACCCAGCCGGTATTTTACCGGCAGGCCGTTAAAAAAATTGGCTTCTGTCCAGTGTTAAGTCTATGGAGAGAATACCATGGCCAGTATTTTTTTTAAGAAAAGGTGGCAACCCTATGGGCAACCTGAAGTCCTCCAGCTGTTCAGAACTACATTGGTTAGCTGGGGTTGATGGAAATTGTAATCCTGAACAGCTGGAGGGCCTCATGTTGCTCAATCCTGATCAAGGGACATCTAACTGTGAGTGGAGTGTCAGCTGTGTTGCCCACACCCATTAATGAGAACTGTGGGAGTGGCCAGCACAATACCAATCTTCCCTGATCCTGGTTTAAACACTTGATTGAAACCCCTGGAACAGAGCTAAGTCTCACATGTGTTGATGGGGGGGACAATACAGTGGTAGTGGTGGTGAAGACCAGCATTTCTGGTATCGGTTGAAGGTAGAGGGGTGTGGGTTGTCTGTACATGCTATGGGAGCAGGAAATTGTTTCCTAGTGCAATTTTGGTTTGTGCTACATTTGAGTGTAGTGTTCCCATTGGGAGCGCCAGTATTTTTGAGTTCTCCCTGTCTCTGGCTAGAATTTTTGATTCTGCTGTCTCCCAGTATGCCTGGAGAGGACAAGGGGGATATTGAGTGCATTCTTGCTTTGATCTTGGAGGAAGCCTGCAAGCTGGGTGCCAGGTAGCTCAAGTGAAAGATGGATTAGTCACCAGGAGGTAGATCTGCTAGTACTCTGAGTCCTTCCACTCCTCATTAGGCCTCCTGATAGTTTAAGCCCCAAAAGTTCTGGCCACAGGCATAGTAGGTACTGGTGCCCCAGACCAACCCCTGGGTTTGTTAGTGCAATTTCTGGTGCAGTGAGAAGCAGAGAGGTAGGAGACCTGGTGATGGAGCTGTTGATCAGTACCAGAGACAAGGTCAGGGTTCCATCATTGCTATCTGGACCATAGAGGCTGCTAAAGCTGTTGGTGCTACAGCTGGGGGACAGAAAGACCTTACTTAGAAGGATGATGTGCAGTCTGGGACTGGCAGTGATGCAAGTGCGTTCCTAAAATGGTGATGTCCAGCTCGTCATGGCATAGATCTAAGATCCCACAGAGGTGATAAAATGCAGGCTGGCGTGATCAGGAGCAGGAAAGCCAAGGAAGAGTAGCTTCTGTTCTGTGGAGGACAATAATCTCATTAATCCACAGTTGAGGGAAGTGCTTGAGCTTACAGACACCAGCACTACAGCCCCAGGGTATCCCAGGGGGTTAATTTGTGATCTGTTCAAAGTGGATCAGAAGCATGGTGGTGATGCCATCTTCTTCAGCAGCTCACCTTGCAACTGGTGTCCCCAATCCTGGAAATGTGGCTCAGAGCTTACAATTGAAAAGGAGCTACACAAATGTTACCACAGAGCTTATGGCTGAAATGAAGCTACACTGGTATTATAGCTCATTTTCAATTGTAGACCCAGGTACACTTTGTAGACCATTCTAATGAAGTATTTCTTTGTAGATAACAGTATTTCTGCTCTGCTGAAGAGCCATCCAGTCAAATGACCAGAATCTCGATCTGTCAGCTAGAGCTCTGATGTGAGTAAAAGGGGGGGGGGGAGTTTTAACGTTTATAAAACTTAAAATATACATCTTTAACCAACGGAATTTACTGCATTTCATTTATTTTGTTTCATATGAACAATATTAAAGAGATAGTAATACTTGGAAATAATTGTATTTTATATTGTAGCCCTTAAAAACATGAAAAATGATATAAGTCAGGGGGAAACTTTGCTTGTGAATATCTCCCAAACCATAAAGGTTTGGGAGATATTCACAAGCAAAGTTTCCCCCTGAGTAACGTCACTGTTCTAGCTCTCAGATTTGGAATCCGATCCCGGGACCTCCTGTGGCTCTCCAGAAGTGCCGAGATCACGATCTTTAAAAAATAATTTCTTCATTGGAGTGGTCTACAAAGTGTGCTTGCAAGCCAGGTACACTTTGTACACAGTTCCAACTAAGTAGTTCTTTTTAAAGATCGTGATCTCGGCACTGCTAAAGAGCTGCCGATTGATCTGTGGACCGGATTCCAAATCTGTCCACTAGATAGCAGACTTGGCTGAAACAGCCAGAAAAGGGAACTTTAGTTAACTTTACTTGCTAATATCTCCCAAACCTTTATGATAAGACTTATATCATTTTTAATATGTTTTTAAGGGCTACAATATAAAATAAAATTATTTTCAAGTATTACTATCCCTTTAAACCTTGTTAATTCTAGATATTACTATCCCTTTAAGTGAAAGCAATCAAGTACACAAAACATACATGATTTATCAAAAAAAATTCAAGAACACAAAGTAAATTATACTTGACAGATTATAACAAATATTAATTTTAAAAAATCAAACTCGTAAACCATGCTCGATCAACCCAAACAATATTAGCTAAAAAAAAAAAATACATTTTTGATCAATCAAGTACAAGAAGTACAATCGATCAGACAAAAAAAATTATGACAAAGTGAGTGATGCTTCACTGAAACAAACAAATAACTTAAAAATAATAGTGGAAATTGCGGTTGTCCAGAAGGCATTATTAATTATGTATTACGCTGATGATGACTTATAATGCTAAATTGCCCTGCTGATAGCATGTAATATGTGACATAGAAACATAGAATTTGACAGCAGATAAGAACCATTCAGCCCATCTAGTCTTCCCATTTTCCTACTGTAAAAACCTCAAACCTTATTTGGTCCTTGGTCTTTTCTTATGTTCAGGACAGCCTTATGCCTATCCCATGCATGCTTACATCCCCTCACTGTATTAACCTCTACCACTTCTGCTGGTAGTCTATTCCACTTATCTACTACCGTCTCAGTGAAGGGTAGAGTCGATCTTCACTTTTGTTGACTTGATCATTTTCTTTCTTTCAGTCGAGTGTCCTTAAGGGGTTAATATTATACATATACATCATAGTATCAGATTAATGTTAATCATATGAGACACTTACAGTCTACTTTACATTGTACAAGTCATTTGTAATACAAATAGTTTTAATAATTAATCTTGATTTGCTGGTTGCACAACCTGGGACTTAAAGGGATACTAATATTTCAAAATAAAAGCAGCTCCAATTAATCTTCATAGTATTTGGACTTTGGAGAGTGTTATTTCAGTACTGTCAGAGTTGTAGTTCAAGAGTAATTGAGTGATAAATTATCCCCCTCTCGCCCCTTTTACTGATAAAACACTGCTCACCTCAGAGCAGCAAGACTGTCCGGATGTCTTGCTGAGTGGGACAATCTTCAATTAACATAAGGGAAAAACCTGAAAAACTTGTCAATGGGGACAGGGTTTTCATTGTTCTCACAGTAAGAAGATTGTCCCTTGCTGTGACCTGTCCGGTCAAGAGACCAGATTCCACATCTGAGGGGAGGTGGCTTACACTAGTTAAAAGGGGCAGGAGGGGGATACTTTATCATTCAATTACTCTTGAACTACAACTCTGACAGTATTGAAATAACCCTCTCCACGGCCCCAATGCTATGAAAATTAAGTGGAGCTGCTGTTTTTGTGGAACATTACTAACCCTTTAATACTTATTTATTTCTGTGCTAGGCCAATATTACCACTCACTGTGTTTTGAATGAATCTAGGCAAAGGCCACATACCATATCATCATACCAGGGCTCAAAATTTCCACTAGCCACTAGTCAATGGCGAGTGAAAATTTAGCCCTGGCGAGTAGAAATTCAGCCCTGGTGGTTATGCTATGGCTTGCAGTGGCAAGTAACTTTTCAGGTCTGGCTAATAGCAAAGGACTTCAAATTTTAAGCCCTGATCATGCAATAATATAAAAGGCCAGATGCATGTTTGTCCGATGCAGTCATGGGCAGGAGAGACTGCCTGAACGCACAGAAGTAGTCATAAGCAGTACAGACTGCCTGAACGGCAGTTTCTACTGTGCCTGACTGTTTTTGTACATTCAGGCAGTCTCTACTGTGCATGACTGCATCGGACAAACATACATCTGGCCTTTTATCACGCACTTTGGCCCATGTACACTAATCTATAATAATAGCTAGCATTTATACAGTGTCTTTCTCCCAGTGGGACTCAAAGCTCTTTCAGAGCATGCTCTCGGAATTAACCAATTAGCAGCTGAATAATAGATGTTATTATTACCCCAATCAATAGCACTCATTGTATCGACCTCAGAAGAATGAAGGGCTGAGTTTACTGTGCCAGGACTCAAACCTGCAACCTTAAGGTTCGAACAGGCCCTATATGAGGGCATTTACCACTGAGCTATATCTAACAGCATAGAGAACAGCGAGTTTGTCCTGTACCAGAATTTATTAGCATTCTGGGTAGGAAATTTGCATAACGTGCCACACTGTGAAACCTAAAATACAAAAAGTTATTCTCTCTCTCTCAAAAAAAAGTATTTTATAGAAAAAACATATAGGCAGATGTTGCTTTTTTTATTGTATGTCAAACAAACTAAACTTGTTTTATGGGAGTGGCTCCACTTTACAGGGATAGTAATGCTTAAAATGTAAAAAAAAATAGTATTTTGTAGGGTTTATCCCCCTGAGTAAAACAAGGGTACTGCCATTGCTGAGAGGTGTTTCATTCTGAAGTTACTGCAGCTCAAACTTTTGTAGGTGCACTATTTCAGTGGCCTGAAATATTACAGTGGCGCTGTTGCTACACCATCCTATAGGCAGCTCTGGTCAGTTGACCATACATCTCCAAAGGATGGTGTAGCAACAGTGCCACTGTACAATTTCAGGCCACTGTGATATTGCACCTAAAAGGTCTGAGCTGTTATATCTTTTGAATGAAACACCTTTCAGCAGTGGGAGTGCCCTTGTTTTACTCAGGGGGATTAACCCTACAACATTTTTTTTTTTTACATTTTAAGTATTAGTATCCCTTTAAGATAATTATTGGCTTTAACCCTTTGAGTGCCAGAGGGGCACGCAACGCATTGCTTTGCAATGCGTTGCGTGCCCCTCTGGCACTCAAAAGGCTAATGTTAGCAGGTGTGTTAGCGTTCTTTCAACCATTTTGATTGACCCCTTGATTACTCAGCCCTCTGGCACTCGAAAGGTTAAGAGAGGCAACCGCCATGGCAGGCAGATGCGCGGCATATAATCCAAGCAGCTGTATGCCTGTCAAACAAAATGATGAGTGAAAGGGTTAGTCGACACATCCACAGCTCGTAATGTCTTCTTGTTGAGAGTTTGCAGGGCGCTGTCACCTGAAGCAGCCTTTCTGTTCCATTATTTTATGCGCCTACTATAAATCTTTCATTGGCTCCTTCTTATTAGATTACAATCTCTCTCTCTCTCTCGCCTATTTTCTTGTCTAGCAAAACCCTCTCCGAAGATGGAAAATTGTCTGTCACGTCTGGATGGTATGTTGTTTTGGAAAGTTAAGAGAAGCTTCAGGGGGTTTAGATTTTTTTTTTTTGTTATTGTTTTTTTGTACTAATTGAAAATATTTTTATGGGGAGGCCTCCCAGATTAGAGATGCTAGGAGACCCACAGATATATACTAGCAAGATGGGACGGCGTTGCCCGTCATGTTATGACCGTTGGGCGCACGTGTGTGAAATGTAGACACACTGATAAACACAGACATATGCAACACACAGGCAGACACATACACACAGTGAGCGGCAGAGACATGCAAAAGACATGCACACACAGACACACCAGAGATGCACACATGTAGACACACATGTAGCAGATGTACACACATGCAACAGACTTGTGCAGACACACATGCGTGCAACATACATGCGCAGGCACATATGTGCCCAATAGACATGCGCAGACACACATGCACGCAACAGACATGCTCACACACACAGGCAACAGATATACACACATATAAAAGACTTACACACACAACAGACATACACACACACAGAGGGGACACTGACACAGTGATAGGTGCCCCTGTGTGTGGAGGTTCTGTCTCTTGCTGGTTGTCTGAATCTGCAGGTTCTGAGTATAGAAGTGAGGACTGTGGCCCCCCTGGGATTAGTGTAGGAGATTTACAGTACTGTGTAGGAAACAATCTTGTATTAAAGTGAATATCTGCAGTATTCAGAGCGTTAGAAGTCAAATGTAGCCCTCTAAGGACCAGAGGACATAGCTCCACAACGTGTTGCCACCCCCCGTCTGGTCCTGAAACCGTTAAATTAGTGGTATTTGTTATTTCCTTTAGTTTTGGCAGAATTGCAGTATTATGCCTCTGTGTGTTTGGTGTGTAGAAGTGGAAAGCAAAAAATAAAAGGAGATTATGTGAGAGAGACGTATACCAGCATGTTAAGCCATATATATATATATATATATATATATAATTCCAGTCCAGGCTTTGGTAAGCACACCAAAAAAAAAAAAAAAAACATTTAAAATTGCTGGAGTGCAACCAATTTTGACCAAAATAGCTAGAAGCAAATACACACGATATTGGTGCACATCCAAATTTTCATCACCATTAACCCTTTACTCTGCGGCATTGTGCCTGCATATCACTACTATATTAAAGATGAGGATTTGGTCACATCATATGGCCATAGAATGCTAAGTTTGCCACCAACGCCAAGGTACCTCAATATTGGCAAGTTCCTAACCTTAATATGCTTTGTCTTATGAGACGAATCTCCCCTAGTTTAGGCATTTACTAACCTTAATATACTTTATCCTCATCTTTAATATAGTAGAGATATGCAGGCACAATGCAGTAGAGAAAAGGGTTAATAGTGATGAAAATTTGGATGTGCACCAATATTTTGAGTATTTGCCTTTACATATCTATATATATATATATATATATATATATATATATATATATATATATATATATATATATATATATATATATTAGCGTTTATCCACCTATGCAAAAATAGTATTCTTCCACTGTTGAGAGGTGTTTTTTTCAAGAGTTATTACAGCTTAAACTTGAATTTTTTTAGGTGCAGTATCTCCGTGGCCTATAATTGTAGAGTGGCGCTGTTGCTACACCATCCTATGGAGATTTATGGTGAACTGAGCAGAGCTGTCCATAGGATGGTGTAAAAACAGCCCTGCTATAAACATTAGGCCATGGAGATATTGCATCACAAAAAATTAAGTTTGAGCTGTAATAACTTTTTAATAAAACATCTCGCTGCAGTGGGAGTACCCTTGTTTTACTCAGGAGGATACACACAATACAATATATATTTTTTAAAAATTACGTGTTACTATTCCTTTAAAAACTGCTGTTGTATCATGTTAGTGTAAAGACCAGCAGATGCACAGTTCTAGGGATACTGATACTTATATTTCTGTATGGTGAGCTTCCTGAGTGTGTTACTGTATGATAACGTATGCTAATTAAGCCCTTGGTGCAGCACATATTTTAATTAGCATATGACACTTTCACTTTCCCCAGAAATGCACCGTGCATCTGCTGGACTCGGCTAACATGACAGGCCATTTTGAATTACATTTTGTAAATATATTATTCTAAGTGAGAGGTCCACTTTAATAACCCTTTGAGTGCCATTGAGGTATCAAATTAAATGGAATGACTCCACTTTATATATATATATATATATATATATATATATATATATATATATATATATAGAGAGAGAGAGAGAGAGAGATGAGATAGCTAGATAGAGAGATAGATATGAGATAGATAGATAGATAGATAGATAGATAGATATGAGATAGATAGATATGAGATAGATAGATATGAGATAGATAGATATGAGATAGATAGATAGATATGAGATAGATAGACAGATAGATAGATAGATAGACAGATAGATAGATAGATAGATAGATAGATAGATAGATATGCAATAGACAGATAGATAGATAGATAGATAGATAGATAGATAGATAGACAGGTACATAGATATGAGATAGATACATAGATAGATATGAGATAGATACATAGATAGATAGATAGATACGAGATAGATAGACAGATAGATATGAGATAGATACATAGATATAAGATAGATAGAGAGATATGAGATAGATAGATAGATAGATAGATAGATAGATAGATAGATAGATATGCAATAGATAGACAGATAGATAGATAGATAGATAGATAGACAGGTACATAGATATGAGATAGATACATAGATAGATATGAGATAGATAGATAGATAGATAGATAGATAGATAGATAGATATGAGATAGATACATAGATATAAGATAGATAGATAGAGAGATATGAGATAGATAGATAGATAGATAGATAGATAGATAGATAGATAGATAATAGATAGATATGCAATAGATAGACAGATAGATAGATAGATAGATAGATAGATAGATAGACAGATAGATAGAGAGACAGATAGATAGAGAGACAGATAGACAGATAGATATGAGATAGATACATAGATATGAGATAGATAGATAGATAGATAGACAGGTACATAGATATGAGATAGATACATAGATAGATATGAGATAGATACATAGATAGATGGATAGATAGATAGATAGATAGATAGATAGATAGATACGAGATAGATAGACAGATAGATATGAGATAGATACATAGATATAAGATAGATAGATAGAGAGATATGAGATAGATAGATAGATAGATAGATAGATAGATAGATAGATAATAGGTAGATACATAGATAGATATATAGATAGATAGATAATAGATAGATATGCAATAGATAGACAGATAGATAGATAGATAGATAGACAGACAGACAGAGAGACAGATAGACAGATAGATATGAGATAGATACATAGATATGAGATAGATACATAGATATGAGATAGATAGATAGATAGATAGATAGATAGACAGATACATACATATGAGATAGATACATAGATTGATATGAGATAGATACATAGATAGATAGATAGATAGATAGATAGATAGATAGATATATTTATGATACAATTAATAATAACCATACATGTTTGCTTGCTAGTAGTGACCAATAACCTGGCCTTCCCCTATGGGATAAGCTCTGTGTTTTCACAGCACACCCCCTAGTGGTCAGTTCACCATTGACAGTGATGATATTAGCCTGGGCTGTTCGGAAAGAACTAGAGTTCAAAGAGGCACTTGAATGAGATGAGTTTCCCCTCCACTTGGACAGTGAGGAATGTATTGTTCGTTGCTGTAACTAAATGTTTGCATTAGGCAGGCTAATGCAGCTTTAATGCCGTGCCAATTGCCTTCTGTACAAATATTTCAGTATCTTTCTGTAACGGAGAACTAACGCCTCTTAATAAACCCCCTCCACCCTCATACTTACTATGGCCAGAAATTCCTAATGGCCCCTATGAAATTTGACCTTGTGACTGTTCAAGGGATAACACCATCATAAGTGTTAAGTATTCTTTTAATTGTATCTACCATATAATTAATACTTTTTTTCTGACATTACTATCCCTTTAAAGGGATAGTAATACTTCGTTTTATCTTTATTTTGTAGGCATTAAAAAACATGAAGAATGATATAAGTCTTATCTCTCAAATCTTTATGGTTTAAGAGATATTCACAAGCAAAGTATCCCCCTACCGCCCCTTTTATTGATGTAACACTGCTCAGTCAGATCAGAAGGGAGGTGCCCAGGTAGACTGCAGAGAGGGACAATCTTCAATTAAGAAAAACCTGAAAAACTTGTCAAGGGGGGCAGGGCTTTCATTGTTCTCTTAGGAAGAAGATTGTCCCCTTCTGTTATCTGTCTGGTCTATGGACTGGATTCCACATCTGAGAAGAGATGGCTTACACTAGGTAAAAGGGGCAGGAGGGGATACTTTGTTTGTGAATATCTCTTAAACCATAAAGGTTTGAGAGATAAGACTTATATCGTTCTTCATGTTTTTTTAATGCCTACAAAATAAAATAAAGATAAAACAAAGTATTACTATCCCTTTAAGTGGATGGGTATTATAAGATAGTTCTCTTTACATGGGACAATGACCGACACGTCAAATATTTCAAACCAGGATAGAAATGTACTTTATCTGTCTTTTATTTAATTTTTTTGTTGTTGTTGCCACATCACAAATACGTACAAGACAGCTGGTCTGTGGAGTTAACCCCTTCCTGACAATGGACGTACATGTACGTCCCGAGAAAATGTCACTGACAGAGGACATACATGGGACTCTGGAATCATATGGCGAAAAAAAAATGTTATCCGGGGGTTATGTGACGGCTTTCACTAAGGGGTTAATATGCATCACCCATAAAGTAAATTTGTTTTGCAAAGACCATGTAATATGTATTAGTGATTAGGAAACTATACACAACCAGTCCGCACACATAGGACTGAATCGGTTTGTTGCATTCCTCAGATGCTCAGCACCAAGGACAAGCAGTGAAGAGCCAGACTGAGGATGATTGCACCATGTGAATTTAACCCTTTGGGTGCCAGAGGTGTATGCAACACATTGCTTTGCAATGTGCAGTTTGGAAACCATTAATAAAAACTCTGCCTAGAGACAATAAAAAAACTTGTATTTAAGCTTTAAGCCTTTGAGTGCCAGAGGGGTACGGAACGCATCGCTTTTCAATGTGTTCCGTACCACTCTGGCACTCAAAGGGTTAAATACACATCCTGGGGGATGGAGAACTGGAGGGTCTTCTGTCGCTGAAGTAGTGCTAAGGGGAGTGCGGCGGAAATAGCGGGTTCACCAGGAAGGAGAAGGGGTGGGTGGCACAATACAGGCTTACAGAGACTCAGTGGTTATACAGATTTTGGGTTAGGCACTTTGGGGAGGGGGGCACCACTACACCCTAGGGCTTTGCTTTCCATCCTTGATTTCATCCTTCTTCCCTTTCCTCCATGATGATAGGGGGGCACGACTGGATTTACCAATAGGCAGAGGAGGCAAATGTTGAGGGGCGGTGCCTCAGATGTGTTGGCCACACCCACACTGAACTGTGTGTGCATCCAGATAAATCTCAGTGTACTTACAATAGTCATTATACCCCTTTAGAAGCTATTATGTAAAGACTAGGATGATAGAGAGATCTTCAAGCAATGCGTTGGAGATCTGTCTAGCAACCAATGGGTTACAGCCTTTTTTTGGCTTTTCTTGCAATAAGCCAAGGGTATTTTCTGTGACAGGAAATAGTGGATGGGACTGGGGACAGGGTCATGTGAGGAGTTAGGGTGTGTCCATGGGCGGAACTAAGGGCGCCTCGAGTGCCTTGCCTGGGATGTAGTTCATAGGGTTTGTGATCTGGTTGTCTGATTTGTCTAATTTATGAAAAAAGGCTATTATTGTTCGATGCCCCCATCAGTCATCATTCGGATCACATGAAAGAGCAGAATATGGTTACATAATGGAGTTTTTTTGTGTGTTTGTTTTTTTAACCCTTTGAATACCAGATCCAATGTTCTCTGGCACTCAAAGGAGTAAATGAAATGTACCAGCCCATCTAATTCTGTAATGGTGTAATGTACTGCAGTGGCATGTAATGGTGTATTGCTCTACTGGTAACTTTTGGTGTATGACCTTGCTGTGGTGTGTAATGTGTATTGATCTGGCAGCACTTAATGGTATAATGCCTTCCTGGTGACGTGACTGTGTATTACACCACTGGTGACTTGAAATAGTGTATTACTCTTCTGGTATATAATGGTGTATTGCCCTGCTGGTGACATGTAATAGTGTACTACACTGCTGGTGATATGTAATGGCAGTCTGCATTGCTGGTGGCATGTAATGGGGTATTGTCCTGCGGGTGGCATGTAATGGACTCTTGCCCTGCTGGTGACATGTAATAGTGTACTACACTGCTGATGATATGTATTGGTAGTCTGCATTGCTGGTGGCATGTAATGGGGTATTGTCCTGCTGGTGGTATGTAATGGTGTCTTGCTCTGCTGGCGACATGTAATAGTTTTGCCCTGATAACGTCATATAACGGTGTATTGCACTGCTGGTGGCATGTAACAGTTTACTGCTCAGCTGGCAGCATGTAACAGTACAAATCCATGCTGATGGCATATAATGGTGTATTGCCCTACTGGTGGCATATAATGGTCTATTACCTTGCTGGTGTAATGTAATGCCTAATGACCCAATGGTGTATTACCTTGCTGATGGAATGTAATGCCTAATGACCCAATGTTGTATTACCTTGCTGGTGGAATTTAATGCCTAATGACCCAATGGTGTATTACCTTGCTGGTGGAATGTAATGCCTAATGACCCAATGGTGTATTACCTTGCTGGTGGCATGTAATGCCTAATGACCCAATGGTGTATTACCTTGCTGGTGGAATGTAATGCCTAATGACCCAATGGTGTATTACCTTGCTGGTGGAATATAATGCCTAATGACCCAATGGTGTATTACCTTGCTGGTGGCATGTAAGGCCTAATGACCCAATGGTGTATTACCTTGCTGGTGGAATGTAAGGCCTAATGACACAATGGTGTATTACCTTGCTGGTGGAATGTAATGCCTAATGACACAATGGTGTATTACCTTGCTGATGGAATGTAATGCCTAATGACCCAATGGTGTATTACCTTGCTGGTGGAATATAATGCCTAATGACCCAATGGTGTATTACCTTGCTGGTGGCATGTAATGCCTAATGACCCAAAGGTGTATTACCTTGCTGGTGGCATGTAATGCCTAATGACCCAATGGTGTATTACCTTGCTGGTGGAATGTAATGCCTAATGACACAATGGTGTATTACCTTGCTGATGGAATGTAATGCCTAATGACACAATGGAGTATTACCTTGCTGATGGAATGTAATGCCTAATGACACAATGGTGTATTACCTTGCTGGTGGAATGTAATGCCTAATGACCCAATGTTGTATTACCTTGCTGGTGGAATGTAATGCCTAATGACCCAATGGTGTATTACCTTGCTGATGGCATGTAATGCCTAATGACCCAATGGTGTATTACCTTGCTGGTAGAATGTAATGCCTAATGACCCAATGGTGTATTACCTTGCTGGTGGAATTTAATGCCTAATGACCCAATGGTGTATTACCTTGCTGGTGGAATGTAATGCCTAATGACACAATGGTGTATTACCTTGCTGGTGGAATGTAATGCCTAATGACACAATGGTGTATTACCTTGCTGGTGGAATGTAATGCCTAATGACCCAATGTTGTATTACCTTGCTGGTGGAATGTAATGCCTAATGACCCAATGGTGTATTACCTTGCTGGTGGAATGTAATGCCTAATGACCCAATGGTGTATTACCTTGCTGGTGGAATGTAATGCCTAATGACCCAATGGTGTATTACCTTGCTGGTGGAATTTAATGCCTAATGACCCAATGGTGTATTACCTTGCTGGTAGAATGTAATGCCTAATGACACAATGGTGTATTACCTTGCTGGTGGAATGTAATGCCTAATGACCCAATGGTGTATTACCTTGCTGGTGTAATGTAATGCCTAATGACCCAATGGTGTATTACCTTGCTGGTGGAATGTAATGCCTAATGACACAATGGTGTATTACCTTGCTGATGGAATGTAATGCCTAATGACACAATGGTGTATTACATTGCTGATGGAATGTAATGCCTAATGACCCAATGGTGTATTACCTTGCTGGTGGAATATAATGCCTAATGACCCAATGGTGCATTACCTTGCTGGTGGCATGTAATGCCTAATGACCCAATGGTGTATTACCTTGCTGGTGGCATGTAATGCCTAATGACCCAATGGTGTATTACCTTGCTGATGGAATGTAATGCCTAATGACACAATGGTGTATTACCTTGCTGATGGAATGTAATGCCTAATGACACAATGGTGTATTACCTTGCTGGTGGAATGTAATGCCTAATGACCCAATGTTGTATTACCTTGCTGGTGGAATGTAATGCCTAATGACCCAATGGTGTATTACCTTGCTGATGGCATGTAATGCCTAATGACCCAATGGTGTATTACCTTGCTGGTAGAATGTAATGCCTAATGACCCAATGGTGTATTACCTTGCTGGTGGAATTTAATGCCTAATGACCCAATGGTGTATTACCTTGCTGGTAGAATGTAATGCCTAATGACACAATGGTGTGTTACCTTGCTGGTGGAATGTAATGCCTAATGACCCAATGGTGTATTACCTTGCTGGTGGAATGTAATGCCTAATGACCCAATGTTGTATTACCTTGCTGGTGGAATGTAATGCCTAATGACACAATGGTGTATTACCTTGCTGATGGAATGTAATGCCTAATGACACAATGGTGTATTACCTTGCTGGTGGAATGTAATGCCTAATGACCCAATGGTGTATTACCTTGCTGGTGGAATGTAATGCCTAATGACCCAATGGTGTATTACCTTGCTGGTAGAATGTAATGCCTAATGACACAATGGTGTATTACCTTGCTGGTGGAATGTAATGCCTAATGACCCAATGGTGTATTACCTTGCTGGTGTAATGTAATGCCTAATGACCCAATGGTGTATTACCTTGCTGGTGGCATGTAATGCCTAATGACCCAATGGTGTATTACATTGCTGGTGGAATGTAATGCCTAATGACCCAATGGTGTATTACCTTGCTGGTGGAATGTAATGCCTAATGACCCAATGGTGTATTACCTTGCTGGTGGAATGTAATGCCTAATGACACAATGGTGTATTACCTTGCTGGTGGAATGTAATGCCTAATGACCCAATGGTGTATTACCTTGCTGGTGGAATGTAATGCCTAATGACCCAATGGTGTATTACCTTGCTGGTGGAATGTAATGCCTAGTGACCCAATGGTGTATTACCTTGCTGGTGGAATGTAATGCCTAATGACCCAATGGTGTATTACCTTGCTGGTGGAATGTAATGCCTAATGACCCAATGGTGTATTACCTTGCTGGTGGAATGTAATGCCTAATGACCCAATGGTGTATTACCTTGCTGGTGGAATGTAATGCCTAATGACCCAATGGTGTATTACCTTGCTGGTGGAATGTAATGCCTAATGACCCAATGGTGTATTACCTTGCTGGTGGAATGTAATGCCTAATAACCCAATGGTGTATTACCTTGCTGGTGGAATGTAATGCCTAATAACCCAATGGTGTATTACCTTGCTGGTGGAATGTAATGCCTAATGACCCAATGGTGTATTATCTTGCTGGTGGCATGTAATGCCTAATGACCGAATGGTGTATTACCTTGCTGGTGGCATGTAATCATTTGTTGCTCAGCTGGTGGCATGTAATGGTATAATG
Organism: Rhinophrynus dorsalis; assembly: GCA_037306005.1. Lineage (NCBI taxonomy): Eukaryota > Metazoa > Chordata > Amphibia > Anura > Rhinophrynidae > Rhinophrynus > Rhinophrynus dorsalis. The sequence continues at coordinate 474,152,077 of CM074723.1, read as the reverse complement.
CTCTTCTGTTCTCCTCTAAGACTTCTACTGAGAATGAGAGGTTCAAAAAGTTGTCATAATGAAAAAAATATTGGCTAATGAGTTGGTGGAAAAAGAAGGACAATATTTTCAGAATTAAATCCATCATGTTTGAAAATGTGTCATAAAGAATTAAAAATGTCTGTAGGATCTTGATGAATATTGCCCCTTAAAAGGACTGATGTTAAATATGTGTTTGATTTTGTCTTTGAAATGAAAATTTTCAAAGAAACAAAGACATTTTTTTATATTTAAAATGACAAATTTTCAAACAAAGACTTTTTTTATTTACCAGTTAACTCTTATAGTACTGCTTCCGACTCCTATCTGGTAACAGCACTTTCATTTGTCTTCTCCAAGTTTAGACCATTTTTATTTTGCCTGGAAAAAATGACGTTATTCAGACAAAAATGTAATGGTTAAAAGTGTCTTTTTTTCTGAAACTCCCTTACAATATTATGGCAGATTGAACCATGCCCACTTTTCAGACCATAGGCATGCACAGCCAATTGCATTAGGGTGTGCACCCAAAAGCACAAACACACACGTGTGCACATGTGTGTGTATATATATATATATATATATATATATATATATATATATATATATATATATATAAATAAAAAGAGAAAAAAGCTCGCAGCGCTAACTCATCATGAAATATCCATATAATAAATATAAATAACTTATAAATATAAAGATGAAAGATATAGATAGCAGCAAAAAATGAGAGGGTTCTCCAGTCCCCCTGACTTTAGGCCTAAACCCAAAAGTGAAAACACATACAAACAACCAAATCTGCGCTCCTCTATATGCTGTGAATAATGTGTGCCCTGTAATGGGCATATATAATAATCTTTAGTAAATCTAAGTAAAATAAGTGAGAATTTCGTCCCACGAATTGGCCAATCCGTGTGTAAGCTTACCAACCACGCCAAGGTATCTCACTTTATGGTAAGTCCTACTCTAATACACCTACAAATACTATCTAAATTAAAAATCCCTGACGAAAGATGTTATTTTGAAACGCGTCGGAGGGGACCCTTTAAATGTTAATTTGATGTTTTTATTCTTATTTGTGGGTCCCAGTGTAATGCAATTAAAAACAATAGACATACAATAAAATAAAAAAGGTGTAGATGAAGGACTTACCTGGTGCAGGACCTTATGGGCCTGCATTCTTAAAGGCCTTTAAGAATCAGGCTGTTTGGCCTGTTCCATTGTGTATAACCCCTGTCTGTTTGGTATCAACCATCCCTCACATGACTTGTGGGGAAGGTTACAAATGGAACATAGTATCTGTAGGTGTATTAGAGTAGGACTTACCATAAAGTGAGATACCTTGGCGTGGTTGGTAAGCTTACACATGGATTGGCCAATTCGTGGGACGAAATTCTCACTTATTTTACTTAGATTTACTAAAGATTATTATATATGCCCATTACAGGGCACACATTGTTCACAGCATATAGAGGAGCGCAGATTTGGTTGTTTGTATATATATATATATATATATATATATATATATATATATATATATGTGTGTGTGTATGCTAAATCAATGATCAGGTGTAAGTTATCTTTCACATGCACACACATTAAACATTAACACACTCACTCATGCATCATACATACAAGACACTCACTCATATAAATATCTGTCTGCAGTCTGAACACAGTAACTAAGTTGCGAAGATGCGGGTGTCTGTCTCACAGCCGAGTCAGTGACAGTGCCTGCAGCCTCCTCACCCGCTGTTCGCTCCCTGACACCTTCCTCCAACGTAACGAGCGCTGAAAGGAAGTGACATCACTTCCTCTCAGTGCCGCAATGAAGGAGGGAAGGCTCATGCAGGCTTTTGCAGCGTTTGAGCCCGAGTTCTTGTCCCGCCCCCCTTGGTCTCCCAGAGCACAGCAGTCAGCAGCAGATAGCCGTGGCAAGCGGCTAAGGTATAAAGACGGCGCCACAGCTGCATTAATATGCGGAAACGGCCATTTAACTTCTGAAAAGCCGGTGCGCACAGGGCTGATTAGGGTGTGCCTAGGCACACCCGGCACACCCTGTGCGCACGCCTATGTTTCAGACTGCTTTTTCCATTTGACGGAGATGGCCGATTTGGATGCTAAAAAATGACAGTAACATGTCTGAGAATTGACAAACCATGGTGTACGAGCTTTTCTATTCGGATTACAGACAATTTCAGTTACTGCAAACATCGCGCTCTGAGTCGTCAACTGGAAAATGACCCGCAGTTTTAATTTACAAAGAGAAGTTCCTACACCAGCCCGTGTGGTAGACCAGTATCTACTCGAGGTAGGTAAATCTAACTGGCCCGGGTCTAATTTCCTCTCTACCATCCAGGAGACATTAGACGCTGCATACCTACATTGTTGAGACCTCAGCACTAAACTCTGGCGGGACAGCATTAAATAATGCTTTTTTTTCCTTTTTTCCTCTCTGTACATATGTCAAAGGGTTATTGATGTGCCTCTTCAAGCTTTAATGATATTTAATGGGTGCGGGACGGCTGACACCTGTTTAGTGTGCTTTGTGATACAAATCTTAATGTAAACAGCAAATGATTTTAGCAGCTAACAAGTCGCAACTGTTTAATGTGCAGGCGGCTCAGAGTGGTTTGTGTGCAGAAGAATTGAGAGGAATAGGAAGATAAGGCAGAGTACATTCCAGCCTCTTATCAATACACAGAAAACACTGCAATAGTTCAGAGCACTTGAAGGCAATACAAATCCACTTGATAGGCAGAGGTATGATGGTGAATGGAGAGAGAGAAAGGGGAGAGGTTTGCTTTTCTATTCAATTCGCCTTCAGCTCTCGAAACAACAAACTCTAGGACTAATCCATTATGCTAAAGAGGTGTATTTCTGGGGGCATACCAAGTGCGCCATAGGGTCGAAATGAAAATTCTACAAATTACCATTGATTTAACCCTTCGAGCGTCCGAGGGGTACGCAACGCATTGCGAAGCAATGATTAAAAATACATTTATATAAATCAAAGGGATAGTGTTGCTTGAAAATAATATTATTTTATATTGTAGCACTAAAAAAAACATAAAAAATTATATATGTCTTATCGCCCAAACCTTTATGGTTTGGGAGATATTAGCAAGTAAAGTTAATAAAAATAAAAGTAAATTTCCCTTTTCCTGGCTGTTTTAGCCAAGTCTGCCATCTAGTGGACAGATTTGGAATCCAGTCCACAAATCAGCCGTCAGTTCTTTAGCAGTGCCGAGATCACGATCTATAAAAAGAACTACTTAATTGGAACTGTCTACAAAGTGTACCTGGCTTGAAAGCACACTTTGTAGACCATTCCAATGAAGAAATTAGTTTTAAAGATAGTGATCTCGGCACTGCTGAAGAGCCACGGCCCGTCCCGAGATTCCAAATCTGAAGGCTTGAGCAGTGACGTCACTCCAGGGGAAACTTTACTTGCTAATATCTCCCAAACCATAAAGGTTTGGGAGATAAGACTTATATAATTTTTAATGTTTTTTTAAGGGCTACAAAATAAAATAACATTATTTTCAAGCAATACTATCACTTTATAGGTGGCCCATTTCTATTATCATTTGAGCCACTGTCCCAACCTGCCCCCTGTTGTGAAGTAAGTGATACAACATTACTTACAATTGTGATACTACAGAGCTTACAGTTGAAATAAAGCTACACTAGTGATACCACAGAGCTGACAATTTAAGTAAAGCTACAACAGAAATATCATTAAGCTTACAAGAGAAATGGGTTATGCTACTAGTGTAGCTCCATTTGGATTGTAGCTCTGTGATATCACTAGTGTAGCTCCCTGTCAAATATAAGCTCTGTGGTATCAATAGTGTAGCTATATTTGGATTGTAGCTTTGTGGATTGTGCAGATTGTCTGCATATCATTGAATATATTGTATATCCGTTAGGTATATTCTATCATATGGGGTCCCTATACATATACAATACTGTTAAAAAGTTTGGGGTCACTTAGAAATGTCCTTGTTTTTAAAAGAAAAGCAAATCTTACCCACTAAAATAACATCAAATGTATCAGAAATCCAGTGTAGAAGTGTTAAAGTGGAACTACCACCCGACACAATCTTTACCCTCACTAAGTCCCCATCTGGCGACTAGCTGCTTAGTAGCGCTAATCGCCAGAATAATTACCTTATTTAATTGAATACTGCTCTCTTCCATGGGTGACAGGCAAGACGGAGCGCGGACATCTTGCCATTGTGACGTCCGCGCGCCTGCGCTGTCAGTACCAGCTGGAGCCAAATGGCTCCTAGCAACGCCTCCTAGACCCGGCTGGGACTGACAGCGCAGGTGCATGTACGTCACAATGGCAAAATGTCCGCAATCCGTCCTGCCTGTCACCCATGGAAGAGAGGAGAAATCTATTAAATAAGGTAATTATTCTGGTGACTAGCGCTACTACGCAACTAGTTGCCAGATGGGGACTTAGTGAAGCTAAAGATTGTGTTCGGTAGTAGTTCCCCTTTAATAGTGTAAATGACTATTGTAGCTGGAAACAGTTGATTTTGAATGGAATATCTACATTTGCTGCAAATGGAGGAATCTTCTACGGAAGCAAAGTTTGAAGGACACAATTATTATTTACACTAAAAATCATTATTTTTAACCATGTCAATGTCTTGACTGTATTTCCTATTCATTTTGCAACTTATTTGATGTATGTTTTCATAGAAAACAAAGGAATTTCTGAAGTGACCGCACTCTTTTGAATGGTATTGTATGTTTAAATTCTTTTTGCATATGAAGGATTTTAGAATATAGTAGTTTTTTATGTAGCTGTTCATTTCAGTTGGTTTACACATTTATTTTTTATTTAGGAAAATGTTTTACCAGGAAGAACACATTTACATTTCTTTCATTTTCAAGTATGTCCTGGAGAGTTTACAGCAAAGAGTTGCATATTTAGAGAAATATTATATGTACTCACACAAATATACTAACATTTATATACAATTACACATATATATATTGTCTTATTGTGCATAGTATAAGCATTGTATACTTTACTGTGGATCCTGATTGATGTCATAAATCTTTTTATTATTTAATATAAATTGAATACCTATAACTTACAGTGGCGTAACAATAGGGGGCGCAGGGGTTGCACCTGCAACCGGGCCCATCACTCCAGGGGCCCAGCCGCCCCTGCAACCCCACCCTACGTGGTGCCACGGACCTCTTGCAGCTGAGCTCTCCCTCTTCGGTGCTCTAGTAATGCAGAGCGCTGGGAGATGATGTCATCTACCAGCGCTCTGCATTACTGAAGAGAGGACCACACTGAAGCTCCACCTCTTAATAGAGGTCTGTGCTGTAGGAGGTGCAGACCTCTCTTGTAATGCTGCTGGACCACAAGGGAGGTAGGGGATGGACAACGGGGGCAATGAGGAGAGTTGGGGGCAATGTGGAGAGGAGGACATTGGGGACAATTTAGAGTGTTGGGAGCAATGTGGAGAGGTGGATATTGGGGGAAATGTGGAGCGTTGGGGGCAATGTGAAGAAACAGACATTTGGGGCAATGTGGAGAGTTGGGGGCAATGTGGAGATACCCGATGGGGACAATGTGGAGAGTCGGGGACAATGTGGAGAGGAGGACATTGGGGGCAATGTGGAGAGGTGGACATTGGAGGAAATGTGAGAGGTGGACATTGGGGGCAATGTGGAGAGGTGGACATTGGGAGCAATGTGGAGAGGTGGACATTGGAGGCAGTATGGAGAGGTGGACATTGGGAGCAATGTGGAGGGGTGGACATTGGAGACAATGTGGAGAGGTGGACATTGGGGGCAATGTGGAGATGGGGACATTGGGAGCAATGTGGAGAGGTAGACATTGGAGACAATGTGGAGAGGTGGACATTGGGAGCAATGTGGAGAGGTGGGCATTGGAGGCAATGTGGAGAGGTGGACATTGGAGGTAATGTGGAGAGGTGGACATTGGAGGCAATGTGGGGAGGTGGACATTGGGAGCAATGTGGAGAGGTGGACATTGGAGGCAATGTGGAGAGGTGGACATTGGAGGCAATGTGGAGAGGTGGACATTGGGGGCAATGTGGAGAAGTGGACATTGGGGGCAATGTGGAGAAGTGAACACTGGAGGCAGTGTGGAGATAACCGATGTGGGGCAATGTGGAGAGGTGGACATTGGGAGCAATGTGGAGAGGTGGACATTGGAGGCAATGTGGAGAAGTAGACATTGGAGGCAATGTGGAGAAGTAGACATTGGAGGCAATGTGGAGATACCCAATGAGGGCAATGTGGTTGGGGGTCTCATTTCAATTTTTGCACCAGGGCCCAGTGACTTCTAGTTACACCTCTGATAACTTAAGATCCACCATTCTATGTCAGTATTGAGGTGATATCCCAAATCTTACTTATTTGTTTGGATTTATAGGAATACTTTTTGGTGTTTTATTTGAAATCATTATTTCACTCCTTTTTTATATTTATATTTGACTCATATTTATACTTTATATTATTTTTAATAAATGTGATATTTGGTTAGATTATGGTTGTATCTTTCTGTTGGGATGAGCGCTCGGTCTCTCCCGGTGGACGTGCATTGTACATATTTGGACATTTTTAGTGGAGTGACTTAGATGGTGCAGTGTTCCCATCAATTTCACCTCATTCCTCTCCAGTACATATCTGTTTTTCCTGTGTACCTTTTTCAACTACCTTTCTCTGTTATATTGACTGGTTCTCAAGATTTCTCTCTGCAAATAATAATGTTTGTCTTTTTCTTTGAAAAAGTCCCGTTGGATAAGGACTATGTTAGCTCCATTGTTCATCTTCTCATCAGATCAGACAGAGGGGCTTGTAACGAATTGCAGGAACCTTTTACTGAAAGTGAATCCCAGTTACACCAGGTAAATGACTGGGAACAGTGCCCCACCTAGTGTTGAACAATTCCTTAACACATCTTGTTAATGCACATACTGGTAAGAAAATAGTCCCATTCTGGCCAAGCCAAGCGCACAATCAGGAATACATAAAAATTCTCATTGATTTAAATGGGACTTTTAGCCCTTTGAATTTTATAGAGGTCTCCAACGTACATCAGCCTCAGTGTGTGTGAATGTGTTTATATGTGATTGTGTGTGTCTGTGTGTGTGTGTGTGTGTGTGTATATGTGTGAATGTGTATGAATCTGTGTGTGAATGTGTTTATATGTGATTGTGTGTGTGAATGTCTATATATATGCATGAATGTGTATGAATGTGTGTGTGTGTGTGTGTGTGTGTGTTTGTGTGTGTGAATATGTATATACAAACCTCCCAACATTTTTAAATGGCCAAAGAGGGACAGCTGTGTGTTAGGTGGTGTTGCTGGGAGTGTGGCTGGTGGGTGGGGCATTAGAGAGAATTTTTGGGATATTACGTGACCTATTGACCTCTTTGTATCACTGAATACATTATTTAGAGCAAATGATTTTATTTACACAGACTAATTTATAAATGAAAATGCTGAAGTTTATACACACATTAAAGGGATAGTAATAACTTAAGTATTACTAATCCCTATAGTAAAGTCCAATTAAAAATAAATGTATTGCCCCCAGTGTCATCTCTCAAACCTTTATGGTTTGAGAGATAATCGCTTCTAAAGTTGTAGCTGACAGAAAGGAAATCCGGTCATAGATCATCAGGCGGCTCTGCAGCAGAGCCGCAATCGAGTTAATAAAAAAAAAATCTTTCACTAAAACGGTCTTCTACGTGTGCTTGCAAACCAATCACATGTAGAAGACCATTTCAGTGAAAGTTTTCTTTTTTATTAACGCGATCGCGGCTGTGCTGCAGAGCCGCCTGAAAGTCGTACGACTGGCTTCCCTGCAGTCAGCTAGAACGCTGACTACGGGGAAGGGGGAGGGAGAGGGCAACTTTAGGAGCGATTATCTCTCAAACCATAAAGGTTTGAGAGATGACACTGGGGATTATATATTTATTTTTAATAGGACTTTAATATAGGGATTAGTAATACTTAAGTATTACTATCCCTTTAATGTGAGTTCTCCATGCATTGCTTACCTCTCTGGCAGTCAGAGGGCTCACAAATATACAAATACACACACAGAGGGGGAGATGTATTAAAGCACATAATATGGCATAAACGCAAGCTGTGTAATGTATAACCACATTTACATCAACGAGCTTCACCGTCCTTGGTAAAATTCTGACCAAGAGGACATTTTTAAAAGTCACAAGTGATGTATAAAAAAATAATCATTCCTTTGTTCCATAAATGATAGCAATTGGAGCCCAGTTAGTAGTCCACAGTAACATGGTGTAATGTTTGGCTCAACACAACTAATGTACAGACGTAACGCAGTCATCTTTATACAATCATATTGTCTTACTTACTTAGGAAACTTATTTTGCAAATTTTCAGACCATTTTTATGCAGCCCATCCGCCGAGGCTGATGCGTTGGCGACCGCTCTGACATTCAAGGAATTAAAAGCCTCATTGAATTCCATGGGATTGTTTTTTTGGTGCAGTTAACTTGCTCCTGAATTGATGCACTTACCATAGTACATCATCCTCACTGTACTTTTCAATAATTCTCTTAGTATTCAAATACTCTAAACCTTTCAGTGCCAGAGAGGTATCCGACGCATTGTGTCGGATACCTCTCTGGCACTCAAAGGGTTAACTCACATTTCTCCATCACACTTCACACTCCCAAAGCCCAGGAATCACTCCTATCATCCTCTTGGATGCCAGGTTAGCGTGGTACGGCACTCCGGTGATGCCAGCACAAGATGTTGCCATGCACTGGTACTTTGTACTGAAAACCCACCAACGGTCACCTAAAAGAGCTTGCAGTCAATGTTAGAACCTGCAGATTTCCTCAAAAAACTTGACATTGTTGTATGCAGGGCCTGGTTTACATCTCAGGAGGTGCCCCTAGGCCTTAGCTCCACCCTACTCCTCATGACGCCGCCTCTAGTTCCATCTACTGTATCCTGGCACAAAAAAATACTCTTGTCCTGTAACAAGCAAGAACGAAAAATGCTTTAAACCCCTGGTTGCTAGTGAGATCTACAAAGCATTTTGGAGCAATGTGTTGGAGAAGTGTCTAGCATCCAAGGGATTAGATAATAGCATGTAAAGGGGGTATAGAACTGGTGCATTGAGACAGCTTTGACCACACCTACAATTCAGAATGTTGGTTGTGGCCATCACAGCTGAGGCACCGTACCCAGAATCTGAAGCTCTAGTTCCCTACTCTGCCTACTGGGAAATCCTACCCTGGTTGTATGTCTGGGATAAGCAATCTTTGCAACTTCAGCCATTGACTGTTAGGGATGATGGGAGTCGTAGTCTCCAACAGCTGGAGTTCTTAAAGTTGTCTACCCCTTTTGTTTGTCTTTCAGGTACACTGACTTTTTTCAAGCGGTCTACGGGATTTCCCCAATAAAAAGCTCCCCAGTCAGTTCGATGGGTGCCCAATGGGTGGGGGCTGCCCAATATGCTGAGCACCCCCATTCTATATCAGTGGTGTAGTCACCATTTATTTATTTGACATTCAAATGGTTGATGACATGACATTTACATTTTTTAACGTTCCATCAAATAAAATAATTTTATGGAAATCTTATTGGATAGGCCCACGACTAAACTGTGTCTGCCTTCGTACACCTGGGCTTACCAATTGCTACACCTCTATGTGCCTTTATCATGGTACAGGGTGTCCATACATTATCCCCGACATTATACAGCAAACACATTGCTTTCTCCTTCGTTGTTGTTATTGTGCCCCTAGTGGATGGTCTGTGAAATAAAGAAAAAAATGTCTTGAGTTGTGGTATTAAAGGGATAGTAATGTTTCACAAAAACAGCAGCTCCAATTAATCTTCATAGTATTTGAGCTCTAGAGTGTGTTATTTTAATACTGTCAGAGTTGTAGTTCAAGAGTAATTGAATGATAAAGGATCCCCTCCCGCCCCTTTTACCTAGTGTAACACTTCTCACCTCAGATGTGGAATCTGGTTGCTTGACCAGACAGATAACAGCAAGGGACAATCTTCTTACTGTGAGAACAATGAAAATTCTGTTACCCTTGACAGGTTTTTCAGCTTTTTTCCCTTATTTTAAAGGGATAGTAACACTTCAGTTTTTCTTTATTTTGTAGGCATTAAAAAATCATGAAGAACGATATGTCTTATCTCTCAAACCTTTATGGTTTGAGAGATATTCACAAGCAAAGTTTCCCCTCCCGCCCCTTTTACCTAGTGTAAGCCATCTCTTCTCAGATGTGGAATGCAGTCCATAGACCAGACAGATAACAGCAGGGGACAATCTTCTTCCTATGAGAACAATGAAAGCCCTGCCCCCCTTGACAAGTTTTTCAGGTTTTCCCTTATCTTAATTGAAGATTGTCCCTCTCTGCAGTCTACCTGGGCACCTCCCTTCTGATCTGGCTGAGCAGTGTTACATCAGTAAAAGGGGTGGGAGGGGGATACTTTATCATTCAATTACTCTTGTACTACAACTCTGACAGAATTGAAATAAAACTCTCCAAAGTCCAAATACTATGATGATTAATTGGAGCTGCTTTTATGATGAAACATTACTATCCCTTTAATTACCACAAACCATATTATGATAGTTCCTATATTAATGAATTTATTAAGGCTTATAATGGGCTGAATCATTTATGGACACCTTGGGGTAGATTCACTAAGCAGTGATAAAGTGGTGATAAAGAGGTGATAAAGTGGAGATAACTTCTCCAGTGATATCACTTCTCCAGTTCCTATGTTATTGTATGGAGCCTATTCACTAATATCTCCAAAGCTGAAGAAATCTTAGTGAATAGGCTCCATAGAATAACATAGGAACTGAAGAAGTGATATCACATGTCCACTCTATCACACCATAGTGAATCTCCCCACCCCTTTACTTTAATGATAAATGTGAGCCATTTCCCACAACTGGTATTCTGTAAGCTTTTTTCAGAAATACTCATACTCATTCAGGTGTATGTATCAAGTCAAAAGTTTTGGGAATCTGGAGGTAAACAAATCGTACATTTGTTTCAAAGAAAAAAAACAGTTCATCTGAGTGGGTCTGTTTCTGTTTTACAAACTGTGTAAATGGCTTGTTACAGCCAAGGCACTTTTAATTTAATTTAAAATTATATTATATTACTAGCAACATGGGACGGCGTTGCCCGTCATGTTATGACCATTGGGCGCACGTGTTTGAAATGCAGAGACACTGATAAACACAGACATATGCAACACACAGGCAGACACATACCATACATCCCAAGTGTCCCTCTTTAGGAGGGACAGTCCCTCTTTGAGGGCCAAATCCCTCTGTCCCTCTTTCCCACCCTGTTGTCCCTCTTTTTAGGAGGTCAGACTGTGTGCAGGGCCGGCTCCACCTATAGGCGAGGTAGGCGCCGGCCTAGGGCGCACACGTACTGGGGGCGCGGGCATGCAGCGGAGAAGAGGTGCGCCCACACACACCATGCCAGGAACCACAACACAGTCAGGTCTGTGTTGCTACAGCGCTCCCTCATCTGGTCGGATCTTTAGTAATGCAGAGCGCGCTGGGAGTCATGATCTCCCGCCGCGCTCTCCATTACTGAAGAGAAGACTGCGTGGGAGATACAGGTATGTGATGGGGGGCAAGTTGGAGCTGAGGGGGCATAGTGGAGCTGAGGGGGCAAGTTGGAGCAGATGTGGGGCAAAGTGGAGATGATGGGGGCAAGTTGGAGCTGTTAGGGGAAAGCTGGAGCTGAGGGGGCATAGTGGAGCTGGTGGGGGCAAGTTGGAGATGATGGGGGCAAGTTGGAGCTGATGAGGGTCAAAGTGGAGCTGATGAGGGTCAAAGTGGAGCTGAGGGGGGGCAAGCTGGAGCTGAGGGGGGGGCAAGTGGAGCTGAGGGGGGGCAAAGTGAAGCTGGTGGGGCAAGTTGGAGCGGATGGGGGGGCAAGTTGGAGCGGATGGGGGCAAGTTGGAGCGGATGGGGGGGCAAGTTGGAGCTGCTGGGGGCATAGTGGAGCTGATAGTGGAAAGTTGGAGCTGAGAGGGCATAGTGGAGCTGGTGGGGGCAAGTTGGAGAGGATGGGGGGCAAAGTGGAGCTGATGGGGGTAAGTTGGAGAGGATGGGGGGCAAAGTGGAGCTGATGGGGGTAAGTTGGACCTGAGGGGGCAAAGTGGAGCTGAGGGGGCAAAATGGAGCTGGTGGGGGCACGTTGAAGCTGATGGGGGCAAGTTGGAGTTGATAGGGGCAAAGTGGAACTGGTGGGCCAAAGTGAAGCTGATAAGGGGCAAGTTGGAGCTGGTGGGGGGCATCTCTTACAGGCATCTCCAGACCAGGGGCAGAGTGGCTCAGGGGGCAGAGAGAGGACAATCATGAAAAGAGGTTGGGTATAAGTAGGCGGGGTATAAAGGGGTGGGGCACAAGGGGTGGAGCGAAATGGGCGGCAAAATTAGGTTTTGCCTAGGGTGTCAAAAATCCTTGCACCAGCCCTGACTGTGTGGTGTGTATTACTTTGCTGTACAGCAATAAAGCAATAAACTTCAGTATATGTGTTTATACAGTAGTCTGTGCAAATTAAATACTTTGGTCTTGAACTAAATCATTTATTCAGTTACATAAATAGCCAGTAATAGGTCATGAAATAACCTAAAAATTCTTACTAATGCCCCGCCCACCAGCCACACCCCCAATAATATCACCTAAAACTAACGTGTCCCTCTTTGGCCATGTGAAATGTTGGGAGGTATGCACATACACACAGTGAGCGGAAGACATGCAAAACACATGTACACACAGACACACTGGAGATGCACACATGGACACACATATGTAACAGAGATGTACACACACAGACACGCAACATATATGAGCAGAAACACAGGTGCTCATGAGTTGTGTACCCCTCTGGCACTCAAAGGGTTAAGGTACAGAGAGGCATGTCAGAGTTAAATAGCAGTGGGAAGTGTGTTCATACCTGGGAACACTGACTTGTGAAGTCCCTAGAGGGGACTGATGTGGTGCTGATGTGGAGAGACAAATGGGGCAATCTGTGTTAAAAGTGGGTGGGGCTTAATCGCGAGTAGGGGGCGGGGCTTAACATAAATGTGAAAAAGTGTTAGTAATAGGCTGGGGAAGGAGGAGAAGTGGGAGGAGAATGCAAGTTTACAGTGTGAGGGGTTTTAACACACTCCATGAGGGGTAAAACTTGATACAGAACCCTGTGGCAGTCAGTGGGTTAAGTGTGAATCTGATGGCTGTCTGTCCTGTGTCTTGCATGGCAAATGGTGACAGTGAAGAAGTAATTCAGCAGTGAGGGCCTACCTTAACCCTTTGAGTGCCATTTTGTTCCCCTGGTGATGCAGCACCGTTCAGTGGCTTTACTACAGGTCCTGCTGAGGCCACTGGGAGTCAAGGTGAGTGACTGTGTGTCAGTCATCTTTCTTTCTGGCTTTGTGTGTGTGTATGGTTGTTTGGTGCAGTGTGAGTGGGGCATGAGTGTGTAATACCTGTGAACTTTTACTTGTGGAGTCCCTCATGTGGTGCTGATGTGGAGAGAGCAATGGGGCAATCTGGGTTAAAAGGGGGCGGGGCTTAATCGCGAGTAGGGGCGGGGCTTAACATAAATATGGAAAAGTGTTAGTAATAGGCTGGGGAAGGAGGAGAAGTGGGAGAGAAATGCAAGTTTACAGTGTGAGGGGTTTGAACACACTCCCTGAGGGGTAAAACTTGATACACAACCCTGTGGCAGTCAGTGGGTTAAGTGTGAATCTGATGGCTGTCTGTCCTGTGTCTTGCATGGCAAATGATGATAGTGAAGAAATAATTGAGCAATAAGGACCTACCTTAACCCTTTGAGTGCAATTTTGTTCCTCTGGTGCTGCAGTACAGGTCCTGCTGAGGCCTCTGGGAGTCAGGGTGAGTGACTGTGTGTGTGTATCAGCCATATGTATTTCTGGCTTTGTGTGTGTATATGGTGCTGTGTGTGTGAGTGGGGGCATGTCTGTTTGGTGCTGTGTAAGTGGGGCGTGTGTGTGTGGTGCTGTGTGAGTGGGGCATGTGTGTGTGGTGGTCTGTGTGTGTGAGTGGGGCATGTGTGTTTGTCTGTGGTGTAGGAGCAAGTGGCGGCCATATTGTTTTTTTTCTGACTTTGATAGTGGTGGGCGGGCTGCATAGTGGGGGCGGGCCAACTCCCTGCATGATTGAATCACCCAATAGGAGTAGTAACTCATGCTTTATACCACCCCTGGGTGTGTTTTGGCAGGCACAAAGTCTTCTTTTATATATATAGATATCCTATATAATAATTCGCCAAGTTGTGTGTAACGCCCGACATGCGCAGTAGACACTGCTGCGCGTGCGGCAGTCACGCGCAGCAGAGACTTCCCGCGCCGCGGCTTATACAGAGCTGGGCGCTCCGAAGGAGCGTCCAGCTCTGTATCAGCAGCGGCGCGGGCAGTCTCTGCTGCGCGTGACTGCCCCGCGACCGGCTGCCAGAGGCACTGTGGCCCGTGTAACGGGCTGTTCAACTAGTCCTATATAATAATTCGCCAAGTTGTGTGTAACGCCCGACATGCGCAGTAGACACTGCTGCGCGTGCGGCAGTCACGCGCAGCAGAGACTTCCCGCGCCGCGGCTTATACAGAGCTGGGCGCTCCGAAGGAGCGTCCAGCTCTGTATCAGCAGCGGCGCGGGCAGTCTCTGCTGCGCGTGACTGCCCCGCGACCGGCTGCCAGAGGCACTGTGGCCCGTGTAACGGGCTGTTCAACTAGTATGTTATATTTCACAAAAACAGCAGCTCCAATTAATCTTCATAGTATTTGGGCCATGGAGAGTGTTATTTCAATACTGTCAGAGTTGTAGTTCAAGAGTAATTGAATGATAAAGTATCCCCCTCCCACCCCTTTTACCTAGTGTAAGCCGCCTCCCCCAGATGTGGGCTCTGGTCTCTTGACCGGACAGATCACAGCAAGGGACAATCTTCTTACTGTGAGCTTAAGGAAAACCCTGTCCCCCTTGACAGGTTTTTCCTTATGCTCACTGAAGATTGTCCCTCTCTGCGATCCATCCGGACAGTCTTGCTGCTCTGAGGTGAGCAGTGTTACATCAGTAAAAGGGACGGGAGGGGGGTGCTTTACCATTCAATTACTCTTGAACTACAACTCTGACAGTATTGAAATAACACTCTCCATGGTCCAAATACTATGAAGATTAATCAGAACTTCTTTTATTGTGAAACATTACTACCCCTTTAATATAAGTTTAAGTACTCAAGTGTTGTTATTATTTAACATTTTATATGACAGAGATCTCTCCAATGCATTGTGTAGAAATGCAATGGACACGTCTATCACATCCAAAGGGTTAAATGGACCCAGCAATTTATACTTTTTCAGTATCTTTAAGGGATATTATCACGTAAACCAACTTTAGTGGTTTCGAAAGATATTACATAATGGCCAACCTGTTGTATTTGAAATGTGTCATTTAAAAAACAAAACAAAACAAAACAGTTTGAGTTATTTATGTTATAATTTATAATAATGAAGGCCTGCCATACAGGTAGTACTTGTCTTATCCCTACATTACATCTCCACTCACTGACACTGCTCAGCAATGCATTACCCACATCCCCTAACAATGACTTCCTGTCTTATCCCTACATTACCTCCCTACTCACTGACACTGCTCAGCAATGCATTACCCACCTCCCCTAGCACTGACTTCCTGTCTTATCCCTACATTACCTCCCCACTCACTGACACTGCTCAGCAATGCATTACCCACCTCCCCTAGCACTGACTTCCTGTCTTATCCCTACATTACCTCCCCCACTCACTGACACTGCTCAGCAATGCATTACCCACCTCTCCTAGCACTGAATTCCTGTCTTATCCCTACATTATCTCCCCACTCACTGACACTGCTCAGCAATACATTACCCACCTCCCCTAACACTGACTTCCTGTCTTATCCCTACATTACCTCCCCACTCACTGACACTGCTCAGCAATGCATTACCCACCTCCCCTAGCACTGACTTCCTGTCTTATCCCTACATTACCTCCAACACTCACTGACACTGCTCAGCAATACATTACCCACCTCCCCTAGCACTGACTTCCTGTCTTATCCCTACATTACCTCCCCACTCACTGACACTGCTCAGCAATACATTACCCACCTCCCCTAACACTGAATTCCTGTCTTATCCCTACATTATCTCCCCACTCACTGACACTGCTCAGCAATACATTACCCACCTCCCCTAGCACTGACTTCCTGACTTATCCCTACATTACCTCCCCACTCACTGACACTGCTCAGTAATGCATTATCCACCTCCCCTTGCACTGACTTCCTGTCTTATCCCAACATTACCTCCTCCACTCACTGACACTGCTCAGCAATGCATTACCCACCTCCCCTAGCACTGACTTCCTGTCTTACCTCTACATTACTTCCTCCACTTATTGATCCTGCTCAGCAATGCATTGCCCACCTCTGAAAGTGTTAAATGTCAATGAATGGACGAGATTATGGAAGGCAAAGACAGGAAGTGCCTGCATATATATCTCTCCAAAACTAGTTTTCTTATTTAAAAAAGGCTATTACAATATATTGGTGATTTTGAAAGCTTTTTCAGAACAGTTTGTTTTTATATGACTGGGTGACGTTAAAATGGCAGTAGTCCCATATTTACTAAGCATCTGTCCTGAGACTTTTGCCGCAGTGAAAGAAGACTAGGTCAGTCAATGCATTTGTAGACAAGTACAAGTATCTTCTGACAGACACAAAACAACAAAACCTTTATTTGTATAGAAAAGTCCAATATTCGTCATTCTGTTTGTTACATGGGCCAGGATCCAGTTACCTGTGCCAAAGTTCATCTCAGAACAAGCACAGGGAAATCCCTGGTAGCTTTCTAAAGTTACCTTATGTCCTCCACCTCGGGATAAGGGGAAATGTTAACAGCTATTGTTTCCAGCGCTTAATTCCTTCATCACACATCGTACTTGGGGAATGTTTGCCCATCACCATAATAAACAAACTGTGGATGGTGGTTATGGAACATGCCAATTTGTGGGTTAATCTCGTGTACACGTGCTGAGGCCTTAAAACTTTCTTTCAATGAAAGTATTTGAGAAAAGGGTCAGTTTCAGACTGCTAACCACATGAATGAAGTCATGTGTTTAGTTTGGCATTTAAGTGGTGGATATATTAAAAACAAAAAAGACATAGCCGAAACCACAACAAGGGCCAAATTTCAAACCACACAATGGTAATTGCCCATAAATCTTGCGTTATATTACTGTCAAAGCCACACACAGTGTTTGGATACACATGATCTGTTTAACCCCCTTAGCTGATGCCTCCAAAGCATTGCAAAGCAACGCACTGAGATGTCTCTAGAAGTCAAGGTATTAAAGGGCTAGTAATGTTTCATAATAAAAGCAGCTCTAATTAATCATCATAGTATTTGGACTTTGGAGAGTGTTATTTCAATACTGTCAGAGTTGTAGTACAAGAGTAATTCAATGACAAAGTATCCCCCTCCCGCCCCTTTTACTGATGTAACACTGCTCAGCCAGAGCAGAAGGGAGGTGTTCAGGTAGATTGCAGAGAGGGACAATGTTCAATTAAGATAAAGTAAAAACCTGAAAGACTTGTCAAGGGGGCAGGGCTTTCATTGTTCTCATAGGAAGAAGATTGTCCCCTTCTGTTATCTGTCTGGTCTATGGACTGGATTCCACATCTGAGAAGAGATGGCTTACACTAGGTAAAAGGGGCGGGAGGGGAAACTTTGCTTGTGAATATCTCTCAAACCATAAAGGTTTGAGAAATAAGACTTATATCGTTCTTCATGTTTTTTTAATGGCTACAAAATAAAATAAAGATAAAACAAAGTATTACTATCCCTTTAAAATCAATTGAGAACAAAAGTGTGTTTAGATTGACTATGTTAAAGGGCTAGTAATACTTAATTTTCTTCAAGCTAAGATATTGATGCATCCTATATAATAATTCACTACAAAGTTTGTAACGATGCAGTCATGTGCAGTAGAGACTGCCTGTGATGAGGCTGATACAGAGCTAGGCGCTCCGAAATTAGACCCGGAGGTCTGACTTTGGAGCGTCCAGCTCTGTATCAGCCGCAGCGCGGGCAGTCTCTACTGGGCATGACTACACCGTGACCGCCCGCCACTGTGGCCCGTGTACACGGGCTCTTCTACTAGTTAAAGAAATAAACAAAACCATGTATGTATTTTTTCTATAACTTGCATAGTTTAGGGTAATTGCGTTCTAAAGTTTACCCCTCCCGCCCCTTTTAGCGATGTCACCTCTCTATCTGTCAGACCTGGATTCTGATCTGTGGACGGGACGGATCATCTGAAGAGCTGAAATAGGAATGGATACCAAAGGAAATCTTCATGACGATGGACTACTGCCTCAAACCGTGCCCACTTTGTAGACAGTCGTCATGAAGATTTCATTGGTATCCACCCCTGTTTTGGCTCTCCAGACGCTCCGTCCGGTCCGCAGACCAGAATCCACATCTGACAGCAAAAGAGAAGACGTAGATAAAAGGGCGGGAGGGGTAAACTCAATTACTCTTAAAGGGGAACTACCACCCCACACAATCTTTACCTTCACTAAGTCGTCATCTGGTGAAAGGCTGCTTAGTAGCGCTAGTCACCAGAATAATTACCTTATTTAATAGATTTCTGCTCTCTTCCATGGGTGACAGGCAGGACAGAGTGCGGACGTCTTGCCATTGTGACGTCCGTGCGTCTGTGCTGTCAGTCCCAGCAGGAGCCAAATGGCTCCTAGCAACGCCTACTAGACCCGGCTGGGACTGACAGCGCAGGCACGTGGACGTCACAATGGCAAGATGTCTGCACTCCGTCCTGCCTGTCACCCATGGGAGAGAGGAGAAATCCATTAAATAAGGTAATTATTCTGGTGACTAGCGCTACTAAGCAGCTAGTCACCAGATGGGGACTTAGTGAAGGTAAAGATTGTGTGGGGTGGTAGTTCCGCTTTAAACTATGATAGTTATGGGAAAAATACATCCATGGTTTCATTTATTTCTTTAATACATACAATATCTTATTTTAAAAACAATTATGTATTGCTATCCCTTTAAATAAACATGTATTCTCTTGTAACCCTTTGAGCACCAGAGAGGTATCCAATGCACTGCGAAGGGTTAAGGCCCTTTCACATGGTGTCAGCGCGGCAGAGATGGCACTCTGGCGATGTGATCCATTATGTAGTGTACTACGTTATGTAGTGACTATTGACTTGCATGAACATGCCAAACACCAGCAAGCTGTATCTCTACTGTGCTCACTCAGGAGTGCAGTGAATATTCAGTAAGGAAGGTCTGTACAGAGGCCTGTGGGGCTG